>JAODAL010011724.1:0-98617 GCA_025379985.1 Phyllomedusa bahiana
CCTTCCCTTTTTTTTGGGGGGGACCCTACGCCTAACCCCCTTCGTTCCCTTCATCCCTGATGAAATGCTCGCAAGAAAATTCTCCTGAAAAGACCACATTGGATTCGCAATGGGCGTCATCATCATCATCAACACAGGTGACCCTTTGTCGTCCTGACATTCTGCATCCAGGAGCTGCGGGCTACAAGCAAGAGGGACTGCAAGGCGTTGCCAACCGCCTGGGATTTTTTGCCAATTGACCGGCTTCCTTCTCCTCCTCTGATGGCATCAGTAACTGGGCGTCAGAGCAGAGAAAATCATCCTCTTTGGCCTCTTTATCTTTTAACATGCCTTTTTGACCCCAACCGCATTTTGTCATCAAAGAGGGTCTTCAAAAATGGGTTATACACAGTGGTGGGGACACGAGGGTTTACATTTGGGCTGCTTCATGTTGGAAAGGATGCTGATGATGTGATGACGGACATTTGTGGCCCTGATGGAGGACGAGGAGGTAAGACTGCTGGATGCAGGTTGCATTAACCACTGAAGAACAGATTGGCCCGCTGTTCGTTACTGAGATTCACAGGGCCCTGACCCAGCGATGCAGCCTGGGCGGTCCTGCAACTGGGCGATCCGCTGGCATGGGGTGTTGTCGCCAGCACTGGAAGGAGCACCTTCTCTCGGTACCTCTACCTCCATGTCCCCACCCCTCTCTGCGTGCTTACCACCTGAATTTCGCTCCCTGTTCAGAAAGATAAAAATTTGAGAAGGAATGAAGAGTTTTGGAAAGTCCTTATTAAAAAACGGCAAATCACTGCTTTTCTCAATCCCTTTAATCAAAACAAAATTGCTGGATTGAAATTTAACTGCAAGATGGCTCTATCAACAAAGCTGGCCTGCGCCAAAGTGAAAAAACACGTATCTGAAATGTATACGGGATAATAAAAGGTATTTTTTGGCACCTATCAATTCACCTGTGGTGACTGCAAAATTGCTATATTCAAATTTAACTGCAAAGTAATCTTCAAAAAAAGCTTGACTGACCAAAAGTGAAAAAAACACCTGTCTGAAAGGGATACAGGATAATAAAAGGTATTTTTTGGCACCTAGAATTCACCCGTGGTGACTACAAATTGCTGTATTCAAATTTAACTGCAAAGTAGCTCTATGAACAAAGCTTGACTGACCAAAAAAGAAAAAAAACACCTGTTTTAAATGTTATACGGGATAATAAGGGTATTTTTTGGCACCTACCCAAATTTACCTGTGGTGACTATTAAATTGCTGTATTTCAAATTTTAATGCAAAGTAGCTCTATGAACAAAACTTGACTGACCAAAAGTGAAAAAAACACCTGTCTGAAATGTATACGGGATAATAAAAGGTATTTTTTGGCACCTAACAATTCAGCTGTGGTGACTACTAAATTTCTGTATTCAAATTTAACTGCAAAGTAGATCTATCAACAAAGCTTGACTGACCAAAAGTGAAAAAAACACCTGTCTGAAATGTATACGGATATTAAAATGTATTTTTGGCAACTATGAGTACACCTGTGGTGACTACAATGTTGCTGGATTAAAATTTAACTGCAAGGTGGCTTCTATCAACACAGCTGGCCCGCGCCAAAGTGAAAAAAACACATATCTGAAATGTATACGGGATAATAAAAATATTTTTTGGCTCCTATCAACCTGTGGTGACTACTAAATTGCTGTATTGTAATTTAACTGCTAATTATATCTATTTAACAATGCTTGACTGACCAAAAGTGAAAAAAACACCTGTCTGAAATGTGTACGGATATTAATAAAATGCATTTTTTGGCACCTATGATACACCTGTGGTGACAAACAAAGATGCAGGATTAAAATTTAACTGCAAGGTGGCTCTATCAACACAGCTGGCCTGCGCCAAAGTGAAAAAAAAAACATGTCTGAAATGTATACTGAAAATTAAAGGTATTTTTTGGCACCTATCAACCTGTGGTGACTACAAAATTGATGTATTCAAATTTAAACTGCAAGGTGGCTATATCAACAAGCTGGACTGGGCAAAATTAAAAAAGAACACCTATCTGAAATGTATACTGATAATAAAAGTGGAGTTTGCACCTAACAAATAGAACCTGCATTTTACTAGAAAAAGATCTGGATCCTAATATAAGGCAATGCAATGTCTAAACAAAGTTTTGGCTGTAAAATATCCAGTATCCTTTATAGAGCTTGTCTTGTGTTCTCCCGCAGCCCCCCCCCCCCCCGCTCACCCCGTGACTTTACAGCGGTAATGCTCCTTTAGAATTCTCTGTTTAAAACTACCAAAAAATCTGCAAATCTGTGATCTAACTAACTTCTAAGGATCACATCTAAAAGTAGGCTGTCTCTGTGAAAAAATAGAATAATTTTCGCTGAGCTGTTTGCTGAGCTGTTTGGACAGAGGCAGAGCGCAACGTCCTACTGCTATGAGACGCTGACACACACTGATCATGAACAGAAGGGGCTGTTCTATGTTAAAACGAGGTCATGTGATTTTTCCCAGCCAATCGCAACCATACACATCCCAGTCATGACTCAGACACACATCTCCCCCTGCTCTATTCTGTAAGTTTATTTCCTGGCCCCCAAAAAAATGACAGGAAGCCCCGAAAATGGCGCGATTATTAATAGATTATGCACAGTTTTTAAACCTAAATTTACGCGTGATCTAAAAAATCCGATCAACGTAAATACTGTGCCGATTTCAACTTTGTCGATAATAATCGCTCAACACTGCCCAATTCCTGTGTTGCGCCGTTATTGATTTTTTGTTAGTGATTTTTTTCATGTTTATTTTAGAAGGATTGAGCTTTTTTTCAGAAAAAAAAAAAAATGTTTTACACCTAATAAAAATGATTTTTTTGGATTCATCTCCATGCCTCACGGAGCTGAGAGCTGAGATTTATTTCTTGAGCGATCTTATAAAATTTTCACTTTAATTTTTAATGATCCACTTTTTCACTACATTTAATCATTTTTAGACAGCTTTGATTTTTCACTTTATTCATTCATTCATTTGAAAGACAACTCTTTTTGCTATTCACTAACATGATGATTTCTCGCTCATTTCCAGCCTATCACGAATCGGAATACATGTTAGGTGCAGTCCTTCTGCGCCTAAGTCCCCACTGGCCTCACACACCTGCAGGCGGGGGGATCTTTTCACCGCATGTTAGCGCACCTCCTTGGGCGGCGAATCTTAGGCGCAGTCCCGCACTGCACCTAAGTTCCGCACTGCGCCTCACACACTGGCGAGGTGCGGTGGACTTTACACCGCATATACGAGCGCACCTTGGGCGTCGACATAGATGAGGCGCAGCTTTTACGTTCGAGCGCTCGAAAACGTGCGCTCCGACGTGCCGAGATTCATACATGTCGCCCTAAGAATCCCAAAAAGTCAAAATAAATGTTTATAAAAGACAATATTTACATCCTTTATAAAAGTAACCTGATATACCTACCACACACATGACTTTAACCTTTTCCTATCCAATAAAATTTCCATGTCCGTCCACAGAAATTCTATTAAATTTGCCAAAAAACATTTTTTTTTCAAGTAAAACAATTGTTATTGCCTGAAACAATCAAATACACTTTTGTCATATAAACCTCGGATTTTTTTTAAAGTTATATCCAATTTGACAAAGGATAAGGAAAAGATTAATCAACAATCAATGTGTCTTACAGAAAACCATGTGACTTACAGGAACTTTAAGACTCGCATAATACTGTATAACCAGGAAAAACTGGTAGAAGAGTGAAGAAATCAGGCGATACCTTTTAGAGGCTAACTGAATATATTTGATGGTGAGCTTTCGAGAGTACTAGCTCTATTCTTCAGACATGGTGTTATACAACAAACTGAAAATTCACAGACTTTTTATACACAAAAGACATGGATCTTCAAAGGAACTTTTAAAGATTCTAAGTTCCTTTGAAGATCCATGTCTTTTGTGTATAAAAAGTCTGTGAATTTTCAGTTTGTTGTATAACACCATGTCTGAAGAAGGGAGGGTAGTACTCTCGAAAGTCACCACAAAGATATTCAGTTAGCCTCTAAAAGTTATCGCCTGATTTCTTCACTCTTCTACTACTTTCTTTTGGTAAACGGTACAACATTATACTACAGGAAAAATCTGGAGAACAAAGGGAGAAAAGGACTGTCACTACACAAGTGAAGGCTACTGTATAGACAAGGATAGAAATAACTAAGTTCCTTTTCTTTTACTCTTCATATATAGTACTTCAGTGGAAACTACCATTCACATACATAATAGAATAGTCAGTCCCAGTTTCCCCTTCTGCTACACAGTAACAAATTATATGGACTTTTATTGACCCCATTGGTAGGGATTCAACACTAATAAACCAAGTGGATACTCCATAAAGGTTAGGTTTCAGACTACTGTTTAAGGTATCTTAATGAACTCATATAAACGTTTATTACTTTTGATCACAAATTCATTTTGTTAACATATTTAATATGTTTTGAATTTGTATATATATTTATATGTATATAGTTTACTTATTAAACATATACATATAAAAGCAAAACTATAATACTGACCCCTTGGTTTATTAAATTGTTATGCAGCACTTTCTTTCTTATACCTTAAATCCCAAATTGAAGTCACCTCATGCACCAAGTCAAAGATGCAAGATGACAGCTTAGCTTCAAATTTCCAATTTCCTTTTAATAGAAGTTGACAGGAAGGAACAGAGTGGACAATTTATTTTTTCTTCCTCATTGATGATCCTAGAAAAGACACACTACACTGAAATGTCACCAATCTTTCTTTTTTTTTTGAGGTTGCCTAAGTAGATTATCAAAAAGGCTAAGGTTATGAAATCTCAAAGGAAAAGTACAGGTATAAATATTAATTGTATTGGGGAAGAGGATTTTAACATGTTTGAAAACATAATTGATTATACAAGTCTTGACAGCACGTGAAGTGTTTTGATCTTTCATCTAACCTGCCAAAATGAAGCACTTTATAACAAAATTAATCTTTTGCCCAAAGTAAGGATATTGGAAGTGAATTACATTGCATGAATTGATAGAGCATTATTCCAGTGTCTGTTTACCTTTTAACATGACTGCTTTGTTTTTCTGTTATAGGTGCATGATGGAAAAGACGTCTCTTCTCGACTTTTAGGAGCTTTTACAAAAAATGAGTTATTAAAATTAACACTCAACAGTACTTCAAACCATTTGTGGATAGAATTTAACACCAATGGATCTGACACGGATATTGGTTTCCATCTAATTTATAACAGTAAGTAGCATCATACCAAGATATCATGATTATTTTTGTGCATTCACTTTAAAAAATTATTAAGCGATTGCATGTCACAAGGAAATGCCATAATTTTCTGATTGGGGGTGGCCCAACTGACTGAATAGCCATTGATCCTGAGATTTCAAAGCGGTTTTCTCACTAGGTTGTTTCACTGACTCACAGGCAGTTTGAACTTACTCTGTCTCATCAGGCTGTGGGTGGTTATACAGCACTAATTAGCATATTCAACTTTTAGAGAGCAAGCTGAGCCTTTACTCTGACTGTGCAGGAGATCTTATCTCTAACAAGATTACAGATAAAAGCAGTCTTTTCAGTCCTCACAGCACTTGTACCTTTTGTTTACTAAAGCTAATCTTGTTAGATTGAATTAGTTTGTAAGAGCTCAGTCCAGCAGCCATGTGGTGACCACACTTCCACTCCCTGCTCTCTGCTCTCTCAGCTAATCAGATAAAAGATTTCCATCTGGTATGCAGGTTACCATAGAAACCTGTGCACTCAGAGAGCTGATAAAATGTCTCATATCTCATGACTAAAGTAAAATCTATTGACCAATGTATTTAGAAAAAGTCTTTATTTGTCATTCCCTTTATGTTGAAAGTTAATATTTGCAGTGAGAAAACCCTTTTAAGGGGTGCACATGGCCTCAAGGTAGGCACACAACCCCAAAAGGGCTACCAAGAGCACTGCTGTGCTGGGAACGATTTATAGAAGGTTTGCATTATTTTATGTTCAAGACTCCCAATTCCCCCCCAAAAAAAACAAAGTCAGTTTACATTTAGAAATGCCATGCCTACTTTCCTCTGTGGACTATGATCCTGCTAGTAAGTACGTTTTCAGTGCAGTTAAAGGGGTTGTCTCACTACGTCGATTCATCTTACCTCAGTCCTGTTTCCTCAGTTTCATTTTTTAATTCAGGGGAGTGCTTACTGGCTTTACTGGCTTCTACTGCCATGCAGTGAGGACAGCAGGTCTGTAGCTATAGCAACCAGTGCTGGCAGCCTATAAGGAGGATCTAACAGGTGTGTAGCTATAGTGACCTGAGAAGCTGATGCAGCCCATACAAGAGGGGATATCTCAGAATAGGTAGAACACTATTAATGGACACATACAGCAAAGTGATTTGTTTTGCAATATGTTTAACATAGAAAGCGATCCTTGTATTGAGACAATCCCTTTAATTTAAACATTTATTGATATTTTATTGTTTTATAATGTAGCATGTACCATAAACAGCCTACAAACAAATTAATCATGTTTTCTACTTTATTGAAAGGCTAGACATTGATGTATCATGCGGGAAACATTAAAGAATGAACACCCTGCAATAATTGCTGGAAGAACACAAGTTTTTTAGTGGTTGAAGTGTTATGGTCTGGGGAATGCTTTTGTGGCATTCTCTCAGCCGACTAATCCACATGGGAGGCACTCTTAGTCCCCGGAGTCGATTGCTAAGGTCTTAGCAATCGACTTGAGGCCTTAACAACTGGCTTAACAACCGACTGGAGTCCGCGGAGTCGATTGCTAACTCTTATCAACTGACTTGTCTTGAGGCCTTAACAACCGGCTTAACGACTACTAGCGACTTCACACGCAGTAAATTATGTGTCCCCCCAGTGAAGGTAATAGGGTCCCCCAGTAAGTTATACGTCCTCCAGTAGGTGGTTATATACTTTATATGTCTCCCGGTAGGTGTGTAGTTTACATGTCCCCCAGCAGGTATAGGGGAGGATACGGGTCCCCCAGCAGCTATAGGGGCAGGTTACGGGTCCCCCAGCAGGTACAGGGGCAGGTTACGGGTCCCCCAGCAGGTACAGGGGCAGGTTACGGGTTCCCCCCAGCAGGTATAGGGGCAGGTTACGGGTCCCCCAGCAGGTATAGGGGCAGGTTACGGGTCCCCCAGCAGGTATAGGGGCAGGTTACGGGTCCCCCAGCAGGTATAGGGGCAGGTTACGGGTCCCCCAGCAGGTATATGGGCAGGTTACGGATCCCCCAGCAGGTATATGGGCAGGTTACGGATCCCCCAGCAGGTATATGGGCAGGTTACGGATCCCCCAGCAGGTATATGGGCAGGTTACGGATCCCCCAGCAGGTATATGGGCAGGTTACGGATCCCACAGCAGGTATATGGGTAGGTTACGGTTCCCCCAGCAGGTATATGGGCAGGTTACGGATCCCCCAGCAGGTATATGGGCGGGTTATGGATCCCCCAGCAGGTATATGGGCAGGTTTAGGTCCCCCAGCACACATGGGTAGGTTATATGTCCCCCAGCAGGTATATTGCCAGCTTATCGTTCCCCCAGCAGGTATATAGAGAGCTTATAGGCCCCACAGCACATGTATATAGATTATAGGTCCTCCCTGCACGTATATAAGTAGATAATAGCCCCCTGCACATATATGTACAAGGGGGCTATTATCTACTTTTATATGTGCAGAGGGCTATTATCTACTTTTATAACAGCAGATAATAGCCCCTCGGCACATATAAAAGTAGATAATAGCCCCTCTGCACATATAAAAGTAGATAATAGCCCCCCCTGCACATATATACAAGTAGATAATAGGCCCCCCCTGCACATATACAAGTAGATAATAGCCCCCCCCCCCCCTGCACATATAACAGTAGATAATATATCCCCCTGCACATATATACAAGTAGATAATAGGCCCCCCTGCACATATAACAGTAGATAATAGGCCCCCCTGCACATATATACAAGTAGATAATAGGCCCCCTGCACATATATACAAGTAGATAATAGGCCCCCCCTGCACATATATACAAGTAGATAATAGCCCCCCCTGCACATATATACAAGTAGATAATAGCCCCCCCTGCACATATATACAAGTAGATAATAGGCCCCCCTGCACATATATACAAGTAGATAATAGGCCCCCCCTGCACATATAACAGTAGATAATAGGCCCCCCTGCACATATATACAAGTAGATAATAGGACCCCCCTGAACATATATACAAGTAGATAATAGGCCCCCCTGCACATATACAAGTAGATAATAGGCCCCCCCTGCACATATATACAAGTAGATAATAGGCCCCCCCTGCACATATTACAGTAGATAATAGGCCCCCCCTGCACATATATACAAGTAGATAATAGGCCCCCCTGCACATATATACAAGTAGATAATAGGGCCCCCTGCACATATATACAAGTAGACAATAGCCCCCCCCTGCACATATATACAAGTAGATAATAGCCCCCACCTGCACATATATACAAGCAGATAATAGGCCCCACTGCACATATATACAAGTAGATAATAGGCCCCCCCTGCACATATATACAAGTAGATAATAGGCCCCCCTGCACATATATACAAGTAGATAATAGGCCCCCCTGCACATATATACAAGTAGATAATAGGCCCCCCTGCACATATATACAAGTAGATAATAGCCCCCCCCTGCACATATATACAAGTAGATAATCGGACCCCCTGCACATATATACAAGTAGATAATAGCCCCCCTGCACATATATACAAGTAGATAATAGGCCCCCCCTGCACATATATACAAGTAGATAATAGGCCCCCCCTGCACATATATACAAGTAGATAATAGGCCCCCCCTGCAGATATATACAAGTAGATAATAGGCCCCCCTGCACATATATACAAGTAGATAATCGGACCCCCCTGCACATATAGAAGTACATAATAGCCCCCCCTGCACATTTATAACTAGATTATAGGCCCCCTGCATGAATAGAGACACTTGCAAGTAATAAACTGACAGCACTCACCTGACCTCGCTCCCTGTCACTGCCGCTGCCGCTGCTCCCGGTCATTTTCCTCACAGGGCGACGTCACCCGGCCGCGCTACACTCTGATGACGCTGACTCCGGCGCGCACAGCACAGGCGCGCACAGAGCCGCATCCTGCCTGCGGCCACAGAGTACTCTGCGGAGCTCTCTGCTCCGCCAAAGCATCTAACTGTATGTGCTTCCGGCGGACACACAGACAGTTAGTCCCGCCACCGCTGCCGTCGCCAAGGTCCTAAGCCGATAGCTTAGCGACTGGTAACGGCTTAGGACCATAATGATTGGCGGCGGCGGCGGATAGCGGCGGCGCCGGGGACTAGGCACTCTCAACTGATTTGGGAAGGAATCCTTCCTTGCAGATCACGTACACCCATACATTATAATTGATTTTCCTGGGGAGGACAGGAACTTCCAGCAAGACAAAGCAACATGTCACATAACTAGAAATATCTGCCACTGGTTGAAGTAGTATGACCAAGACTTCTGAGTACAACCCCGGCTATCTTATTCCCCAGACTTGAACCCAATTGAGCATTTCTGGGACTGACTCTATCACTGTTTGTTCTGTCAATCCTCCCGCATGCAACATCCAGTAGCTGCTGGATACAGTTAGCATAGCTACAGGTGTCTATTACAACCTAACATGACTTCACCGAGTCACTCCCAGCCCGTCTTGCTGCTGTCCATGCTCTGAATAGTAGCTGCTGATCATAATAATGTGGCTCAGCTGTGTATAAAAATTTTACTTGATGTTCAGCCACTTAGATAATAGTAGACTTAATATTATATTTAAAAAGGTCTTAGGTATATGACGAGCTAAACTTTTCCTGTTATTTTACATGTGCTGTCCTTTGTAGGTGGAGACACATTTTTTTTCCCCCTCATACATGTTGCATGCCCCATTATAGCCATTGCATTGTGGGATTACACTAAATACATTTATATGCATTCAAAGGCAGAACAATATGGGTTCATACCAGAGAAATATATTGCAATCCATGAACCTTCATGTGCTATGTACGTTACATGTTTAATTAAAGAACTGTATCAACAACAATTAATATTTGTTACTTTAAATATGAAGCAGGTCAGCCAAGAACATTTTTAATAACCCATGGTTTTATTTTCTGTATTTCCAACAATATATTGCAATATGACTGCATGTGTACATGGCGGGAGATATTCAATATGGCATCTAAGAACTAGACAAGTTGAATCATTATGTATCATAAAATGTAATTATTCATTATAATCGGAATGAAGATCTGAAATAGAATATGCAAGGAACTAGTTTTAGAAGCAAAACAGGATAGCATCAAGAAAGTTTGAGCTTCAATATCTGTATTTTACAGATCCATTATATACCAAACAAAGCTACTATGGATCTATGCAGCACTCTATGTCCAAGAGGGTCACTAAGAAATATATAATGCCATGCAACACAGTATGCTGTGAAAGATATTTTACTTTAGAAGAATCTCTGTTATGATATATTTTAGAAGCCTTTATCAAGGCTTTTAATCTTCCTTTGAATCAATTAAGAGTTAGCTCTGTTTCACAATGCCATAATAAAACAACCTTTATTATTAGGGCTGTGAATTCATGGAAAATACCCCGTGGTTCTATTGAATCCAATGTAGATCACCATCAAAGGTGATTGTTGAGATCATAATGCAGAACCTAAATTGTGATCATGAAAAATAAAGAAGTAAAAAGCTGGTGCTCCCCTAGTGCAGTAGAACAAATGAAATTGACCTCCGTAGAAGTAGAGAACCACTACCCTTAGATGGTTGTGCTCTAGTAGGAGGCACAACACTCGTATGCATTTAGTTCAATGTCAAGCCTGATCAGCAGCCAGCAGCAGACCCCAAACCAATGACAGGAGGTTTCGGGGAGGACGAGTGAGTAAAGCAAAACAGTGCTATAGTGCTTGATCCACAGCAGGGGGTTAAATGAACACATAAGTGTAAAAACTATTTAAAAAAGCATAAAGTTATCCTATTTATTGAGGACAAAAATGAATTACAGGGCTTTACGCATTTCATGCTAGTACCAGTTCTTCATTGGGAGATAAAAACACCTATTGATGAAGTGCTGCTACTAGCGTGAAACCCATAAAGCCCTGTAATGCTTTTAGTGCACAATAAATAGGATAACTCTATTCCTGGTTTATGTCTGTTTTTATATGTATGTCTTAATTTAACCCCCTGATGTAGAGTAAGCGCTGTGGTATTGTTTTGCTTTACTCTGCCTTACATCGTCGTCATATTTTGGCCTTGTAATTTTTTACTGCCTAGTTTGATTGATATATTTCTTTTTTTAACCAAATAATTACTATGTAACCCAATTATTTATTTAGATAAAACATTTTCATGCACATTTTCATAAACAAATAGAATACATGTAGAAGAATTTTGCTATAGTGTCTTTTATTTGAACAGGAATGATTTAAGTAAAGTTAAAAGTTGAAGTTAAAAAGTTGAATATACTAGTAGATCTTTTGAGTCTGTCAGAACTACTACAGTGGTTTAAAAATCCACAGGGTCCATCACAGTGCTGTGCAATACAATTATATATAAGAATTCTAATTCATTCATGCAGAAGTTTGGAAAAGCACCATGAGGGCAAAGTGCAGCAACACCTTAGCAGAGGTTTTTTGTTCCCCATGGACCTTCATGCTGCGTCAATATCCACCAGCTTTAAAGAAAATACTGTCAGACCTGTTAGATTATACACTGGAGTTACCGGTCACATAATTTCTTACTCATTGGTCCATTTATTTATGTATGCCATGAACGTTGTAAATTTTACAAAATAACATTACTAATACAAGTATGCTGCTATTTCAGCTTTTCTTTTTTTCAGTTTTGTAATGTATTATTTAGAGTGGAGAATAAAAAAAAATATGTAATATACTACTAGCAATTTTACACTGTAACAATATATAATAGTGTACAGTAATACTGTATGTAGTGTAATTTAATTTTAATAGGTTTAAATGTATGCAGATAGAATATATAAGCATTATTTACAATATAAAGGTGAGTACATTAATAGATGTCACAGCTCATTGAAGTAGTGTCTCCGAGGAAACACATCAGTATTTATTCAGGAATTTTTTGAAGGCAGATTTAGAATCATATGATAGATTGGCAGAACTGGACTAATATCAAACACACAAGGACAGGGGTCCTCAAACTTTTTATACCGGGGGCCAGTTCACGGTCCCTCAGACCATTGGAGGGCTGGAATATAGTTTTAAAAAAAGTTTTACTTTGTGGGTCGATACAATTACAGTGATACCCAATTTATTATTGGCCCAGCAGACGTAGGTGAATTTAGGTCCCCCAGGCGGACATTCTGCGTATACATTGCACAGTGTCCGCCCTCTGCCACTCACAGGCACCTCCCATATATTTTAAATGTCCACCCTCAAGCACCTCCCTTGTGCTGCAGAGTGTTCGCCCCCGAAGCTGGCCCCTGCTGTCGCGTGGCTCGCAATGGCTTCATATTACCTGTCACCACCCACGGCACCTCCCATCATATAGGAGGTGCTGTAGCCAGTGACAAGTGATGTGAGGCAGCGCGACAGCAGGGGCCAGCTTATAGAGTGCACAGTAACTCAGAGGACTGCAGCTCCGCCGCTGCCACCACCGGTGCAGCAGGTGGCAGCGGCGGGCCGGATAAAAATCCTCAGCGGGCCGTAGTTTGAGGACCCCTGCACAAGGATTTTGGGCAAAAAATTTATTTAATTGCTGAAATGCCTCTTTCTACCTGTGCTCTTATTATTGAAATAAAGTCAAACCTGCAGATAAGTTTTTACTTTTCCTTCTTCTTGGGTGAACCTATCCTGGGTTAGTAATGTGAGATAGCCAGCTTTGAAAAAACATACATGATTTTTTGATACACTGTAAGGGCATGTCCCCACGGCAGAGGACAAATACCGGTCAGTTTATCTGACCAGTATTTGTCCGGTTTGTGTGCCGTGCACACGGCCGCGGGGGAGAAAGATTTTCTCCACGATGAGCCCTCCCCCTTCACATTGACTTG
The DNA here is from genome assembly GCA_025379985.1 of Phyllomedusa bahiana. Classification (NCBI taxonomy): domain Eukaryota; kingdom Metazoa; phylum Chordata; class Amphibia; order Anura; family Hylidae; genus Phyllomedusa; species Phyllomedusa bahiana. Next base: position 13,156 of record JAODAL010011724.1, read on the forward strand.
CACATATTCCATCCGAAAACTGGATGGAAGAATGAGCATGTTAAATTTTTTTCAGGCGGCCCACGGGCGGAAAAGGCGCTGGGCGGAAAACCCGTGCAGTGGGGACTGCTGCACGGATTTTCCATAAAGACCCGCTGTGCTCGTTTGCGGCCGGTTTTTCAGAAGGTCTGCAAAACTGCAAACCGTCTGAAAAAACGTCCGCAAACCCGTGCCGTGTGGACATGCCCTAAGGAGTTTATTATTCGGTATGTATCCCTATAAGACCACTCATTGGTTGTGAAGTCACTTGCAGCCTGTGTAGAATTTTACTAACATTTTGTGATAATGTATTACATTTTTATTGTAAAAAATTGTAGTTCTTTTTCCACCTGACTGTTTCACATAGCCTGCACCTCACAGCCAGCTTCAGGCTCCCACTTCTGGTTCAGGCTGTGTTCAGTTCTACAGCAGTGACTGGCATTTCAGCTCTGCTATTCCTAGCTTAGCCTGTTAGAGAGTTATTGGCTCTTAAGGGTTAAAGTCTGGCAGTTCAAAAAGATGTATGGTACAGCTCACTGTTCGGATGCATGGCAACAAGGCAACAGCAGGATTGTAATGTAGAAAAGAAGCCAGCATCCACTTGAAATGTTTAAAACATTTAAAAAATAAAGTTTGTCAGTTACAAAGATAAACCAGCTTTTGTGCTGCTCATAAGACATAGCAGGGAGTGACATTACCATCATAAGCAGGGCTGCTAGAGTAGAGAAAGGTGATTGATGATGTAGGAAACATTCTGGGAACAAGCAGGAGATAAGAACTGCTTTAACTTTGAAAGAAAGCAAAAAGGTAAGGACAGAAACATCCATATGCTACATTTTTCATTGTGGTTATTACTTTTTGCGTGTATAAAGAATATTGAGTTTTTCTAAGAACTTTAAATGTCCTGACATTTGACCCAAACCTACAGACATTGATGGCATATTGGTGGATATGCCATCAATGACTGATAGGTCCGGGTTCCACCTTAGCTCGGCTAAGCTCAGAACTCCTATTCATGTCTGTGGAAGAGTGCCAACCACCTATTCAGAACGGAGAGGATCTGGGGCTTGTTTAAGAGATAGGTGCGTGTACCTGAGATGTTGTGTTTACCTATCAGGATTGATGTCATATCTTAGCGATGTGCCATCAATGTCTGTAGTGAGACAACCCCTGTGAGTATCATATTGTTCATTTTATACTAGTTAGAACCAGGTATTTCTTTGTACTGGTGTTAACTCAGTGTTTCTGATATACAACTCAAAATATCCTCTACAGACATAGATAGAGCCAGGAGAAGGCACTCCAGGAAAAATTCAATTCCTGGTCCCGACTTGACACACAACGCCTTCAGCTGTGTCCGCCCATATAGGTGAAATGGGAAAAAATAGAATTGTGCTATCGTGTTTTGGTGATGCAGTATAAATGACATTATCTTTATTCTGCAGGTCAGTACAACTCCAATGGTTTTGAGTTTTTTTTATTAGCTTTGCTGCACCATTTTATGTGACTAATAACTTTTTTTCCCCACCTATAGACCTATATAAGAGCTTGTTTTTTTACACTGAAGTAAAGTTTTCATTTGTACCATTTTTGGATATCTGTGACTTTTTAACCAATTTTTATTTGCATTTTTGTGGAGGCAAAGAGACCAAGCAATATTGGTACTGGCTATTCTTTATGCCATTCACCATGTTGGATATATAAGGTTACATATTAATAAATTAAACTTTTGCAGATTCATCAATACTAATTAGTTTTTTTTTAATTATTTTTCTTTTTTACTGTAAAATGGGAAATACAGTGGGTACGGAAAGTATTCAGACACCTTTAAATTTTTCAGTCTTTGTTTCATTGCAAATTTATTAAACAAGAAAAACTGAAATATCACATGGTCATAAGTATTCGGACCCATTGCTGTGACACTCATATTTAACTCACATGCTGTCCATTTCCTTCTGATCCTCCTTGAGATGGTTCTACTCCTTCATTGGAGTCCCGCTGTGTTTAACTAAATTGATTGGACTTGATTAGGAAAGGCACACAACTGTCTATATAATACCTCACAGCTCACAGTGCTTGTCAGGGCACATGATGTCTAAGGAACTCCCCAAGGGGCTCAGAGACATAATTGTGGCCATGGTTACAAAAGAATTTCTGCAGCACTCAAAGTTCCTGAGAGGACAGTGGCCTCCATAATCCTTTAAATAGAAGTTGTTTGGGACAACTACAACTCTTGACCTGGCTGTCCAGCCAAACTAAGCAATCGTGGGAGAAGAGGCTTGGTCAGAGAGGACAGAAGAAGAACCTCAAGATCACTATGGCTGAACCCCAGGGATGCAGTAGGGAGATGGGAGAAAGTTCCACATAGTCAACTATCACTGCAGCCCTCCACCAGTCGGAGCTTTATGGCAGAGTGTGCCGACAGAACCCTCTTCTCAGTGCAAGACATCTGAAAGCTGCATACAGTTTGCAAAAAACACAAACATGGTGGTGGCAGCATAATGCTGTGGGGTTGTTTTTCAGCGGCAGAGAAAGGACAAATGGATGAAATTGAAGAACAGATGATTGCGGTCAAGTACAGAGATATCCTGAATGAAAACCTCTTCCAGAGTACTCTGGACCTCAAACTGGGCTGAAGGTTTATCTTCCAACAAGACAATGACTCTAAGCACAAATAACAAAGCAGTGGTTTCAGAACACCTCTGTGATCATTCTTGACTGGCCCAGCCAGAGCCCTGACCTAAACCCGATTGCGCATCTCTGGGGAGACTTGAAAATGGCTGTCCACCAACGTTCACCATCCAACCTGAGGGAACTGCAGAGGAACTGCAAGGAAGAAGTGCAGAGGATCCCCAAATTAGGTGTGATAAACTTGTTGCATCATTCCCAAGAAGACTCATGGCTGTACTAGCTCAAAAGGGGGCTTCCACTCAATACTGAGCAAAGGGTCTGAATACTTAAGACTATGTGATATTTCAGCTTTTCTTGTTTAATAAATTTGCAAAAATATCTACAATTCAGTTTTGGTTTTTTATTTCAAGATGGGGTGCAGAGTGTACATTAATCATCAAAAAAATGAATTTGTTTGATCTTACCAAATGGCTGCAATGAAACAAAGAGTGAAAATTTTAAAGGTGTCTGAATACTTTCCGTACCCACTGTAGGGGAGTGTTTTAAACTTTTAACTCCTTGAAACAGGGTCAAGTGGAAAAACACCTATACAGACTAGAAACTAGGTAAATAAGAAGGAAGCATTTTTCTAAAATGAGATATATTACAAAGTTTCTTATTTTTTTATTTCACTGTTGATTTATGAAAATAATTATAGTTTTATAATTGGAGGTATACTTAAACTACATGTCTTTCAAATGTATTTAGAGAGCAGAAACCAAATAATAACCATGAGCTAACTTATTTTTGAAGAAACAACTTTTCACAATAGCAATTCTTGTAATTAAAAAGTTTTACAACTGCTCATAAACTTTCCAGACAATAACTGAAGAGGGACAGATACATGTTCCATTCTCAGTAGTTCAGTCTGTGCTGGATTTGACTTTGTATATAAAATCACAAAGCTAATTCTCCATTCCAGGTGTACTGGCTTAATTAATGAGGTTGCTAGTTTTTAATAAGGGTTGATGCAGAGCTCAAGCATTCTACGGAAAACACAGTATAACTGTTGGAATTACTCCATAGTGTTTTGCTGGCATTCGGCTGCTATAAGTCTCCTCATTTCATCCTTTGATGTGAATTAAAAATATAATCCTAAGAGTTACTTATTCTGAACCATTTAGTTGCTTTCTTTTTTAATAATGTGATACATGAGGGAGAGATCTGCTAAGCAGTGATATAACTCTAATTTAGAGAAAATAATATATAGATGCCTTCAATTTCTTGAGCTACAAAAAGAAGTGTTGATTTCTAATGAAAATCTGCTTTTCCTTATGTCCTAACAGCAGCACAATTAATGGGGTATTTCTGCCCCTGAAAACTGGGAGGACAGATGAAACTTTTAATCAAGACAAAAAATGTCCATCAAATTACTAATTAACTAAGTGCTGCTCCTTTAAATGCATAGCATACTGTGTTTATTATAACACAAATAAGAAAGACTGAGGCAGCATGTTTGTGCTGATGTTGGGACTAAGGGAAAAAATTATTTTTGCTAGAAATCAATGTTTCCCTTATGTCCCTCCAGATGCACAACCAATAGGGATTTAGGAAGCATTAAGGGTCCTCATGTCAGGCACAGTGTGAATTGATTGCTAAGGGTTGTCTCTTCCAACACCCGAAGAGTTAGCCGATAATGGTTGACAGAAGTTAAGCGTGGGTTTCTTAAGTCATACTGCAATTCAACTCAAGGGAATCAGGACTTCTTGATTGTCCTGTAAATATACATGGGTAGAATTGCTTTAACAAAAGCTGGAGAATGTCTGTACTAGGAGGCAAAAAAACAATGTTTGGACTGCATATCAAAAAAGTTTCTTTTTCAAAAATGAGCATAGGTACACGCTGGTGTGGCAGTAAAATACAAACACAATCTATTATCAGCAGCACTCTACTAGCATTAAAAACAGTTAAAAAGAACATAAGAATTATTATAAAAGCATTTCTGCTACTTTAGATACATAGTGTACATTTTTTATCAAAACTGTAATAAGCCCACCTGTCGCCGAGAAGGCGACCTCAATACAGATGGGCACCTACTCTATATGTTACCTCTTTTGGTGCCGATTCAGACCTCCACATTTCAGGGAGAGAAGATTCCAGCTACAAACTACTCTGCATTGATTTATAAACCTATGCAGATGGGTGGAGTACAAAAGCAAAAGTGGGGGCAGCCACTCCCCCATACAAATAATCCAAAAAAAAAATGTTGGGTCTGCACATCCAAATATCAGCAGAACTCTACTAGCACTAAAAAACTGTCAAAAGGAATATATGAGTTATTGGAAAAGCATTTCTGTTACTGTTTTTTTTAAACTGTTTGCATTGGGGAGTGGCTGCCCCCACTTTGGCTTTTGCACTCCACCCATCTGCACAGCTTTTTAAATCAATGCAGAGTAGCTTGTAGCTGGAATCTTGGCACACATATAAGTGATTACAGTTCAGATACATTTAGTGACTCACAGGTGACTTTTCTCCAATGAGTCATTCACGTTCCCTTTTCTTCTCCATCCAGTCCACATCACCATTTTGACTTCTCTCGACCAACACTCATCCCTGTAGATTTGGATAAATATCTTAGTATCCTCAATCTTCCAGTAACTTCTTACTTATAGGTATATAAGTCTCCTCATTTAGGTGGATGTATAGGTCCCCTCAGATAGGAAGCTATATAGGTCTTCTCAGTTAGACAGGTATATATAGGTCCCCTCAGTTAGGCATGTCATAGATATGTCTCCTCAGACAGGCAGGTATATAGATATATGTCCCCCTCAGTCAGGCAGGTATATAGATATAGGTCCTCTCAGGTAGGCAGGTATATAGATATAGGTCCCCTCAGGCAGGTATATAGATACAGGTCCCCTCAGGCAGGTAACCGCCATTAAAAATAATAACAATAATACCTACCTGCTTCCCTAGCCAAGCACGTTCATCTCTTGGCGGCTGTGTGGCCGAGGAGAGGAAGCGGCACGATGAGATAACTACAATGCATCGATGCCCAGATTAGTACCACGGGGTCGTGGCGGGCCTCACTGTGTCGGACCCAAGGCCCACCGGAGGATCCACTGACAGTATGAAAATTTATCTTCTGCATTTGGAGGGCTTTAACCCTCTATTCTTCCCTGAGAAGACTGGGAGATTTCCTGCCTCTTCACCCCCCCAAACTTGTCCAGTAATTTTAAAAAAATTGTAAAAGTAATGGAGCTTTTTCGGTTAGAAGTGAGCTCAGGGTAGAACACAAGCAAGGACGAAAGGTAAAATAATAACAACACAGAACAGCAGGCTGTAGCAACAGCTTTTTATACTGAATCGCAAAAAATAAACAGTGCACTAGGGGCACTCCCGAATTTAACTGGAAAACCCCTTTACTAACTGCCCGGACCAAAGAAAACAGTTTCTAGTTTTTGCTTTTTAAGGGAGTTAAGAAATTAATTGATGGACATTTCTTTCTTGGTTAAAAGTTCCCACCAGTTGTCAGTGAATGAAATATCCCACTGGTTATGCTACTGGTGGAACATAAAGGGATTTTTGTTAGATATTAAAGTAGCCTTTGAAGAAGAGCTGATAGTTACAAATCTGCATTCAACAAAGGTCTTTCATTCTTAAAGGATCAGAACTGTTTTGGTCCCAATTTCATCACTGATTATAGGCTACTCCTCCTTGCAGAACATTTTCAGCTCCTTTACACTTTTTAGATTGCAGGCTTTTTCAGTAATCACCCTTAGATTTTAACTGGGTTCCAGTTCAGAGATTGAAAAGTTTTTCTCAACACTTTAACCCCTATACCACAATAGCCAGTTTAGAGCTTTATGACAAAGCCCCATTTTTTATATCTGATGTGTGACTGTGGAAATAACCTTTTAATGGCTTTACCTATCCATATGCTTCAGAGACTATTTTCTTATGACACAGGTGCTTTAAGTTAGTAATAAATGTTGGTCCATACAATTCTAATTTGTTACAAAAAAAAAAAAATCTTGTCAAAATTAAAAATAAATTGCCATTGTCAAAATTCTAAAAATTCTGGCAACAATGGAAAATCTAGAAAGTAGGAGCAATAGAAAATCAGCGAAACAGATTTGCTAAAAGTGTCTTATACTAAAACTTATAACATTGGCTCATGTTTTGGATGCTATTGTTTAACTTTATATCATTTACTAGCTGGCCTATTTCACTGATTAATTGTACAGCAAATATAAATATATATATATATATATATATATATATACAGGGGCGTAACTAGAAATGGCTGGGCCCCATAGCAAACTTTTCAATGGGGCCCTCACTATCCCGTTCACTCCCCCCTTCCAAAAAAAGAAAAATAAATAAGAATGAAAGTACCCTTATAAATTACGAACATATGTAACATGGTTAGGAATGATATAACATATTGATAAGCACTAGTATTTTGACATTTTCTTTCTTATACTGCTGTGGAAAATAAAAGCTGTGCTCTGATTGGTTGCTATGGGCTCTGGTTGCTATGGGCAACAAAGATAGTATTACTGTTAAGGGCCGTTCACACGGCTGATTTGGGCACTGATTTCAGCCGTACTGCGCGCCGTATTTGCGCTGCAATACGGCTGGAATCCGTCCCAGTAACTACAGGCAAATCAACAGTTCTACATAGAAGACGTTGGATTCCGTCTCTCCTCCACGCTGGCGGAATACGACGTGGGGGGAGAAAGTGACATGCACAGATTACGCCGTATCTAGCCGTAGATAATGTCCAGCTATGCGGGCCGGTCAACGGGCAGCTGGCGTTATGACTCTTGTGGGGCGTATATACGTCCCTGCAATTACGCGGCAATAAAAAGCGTGGTGTGTTCGAGGCCAAAGGCTATGTTCACACAGGCGTCATTTGACGGGGCGTATTTACGCCCGCAATATTACGCCATGTGGACAGGGGCAGGTGTTAGGGAACGGGGGTCAGGCACCTCGCCGGGCCATCAGATATCACCTTATAGCGGCGAGTAATGCCGCTAGTTAAATCACATGTACATTAAATCCCCCAAGGCGGATTAGCGTCGAGCAGGAGAGGTGCACGTAATCATAGTTCATATGAGACACTTGTGGATACCGTAATGACTGGGACGTATTCCAGCGTTAATTCCGATACTTATGGCGTGTAATTACGGACTGAATTAGTCGTGTGAACATGGCCTAGGGACAGTTTTTCTTGATGTGGTCTTTCATTTCGTTTAAATACGATATAAAAATGTACATGTAACACAGCCTCTTTCTGAAAACTGTGTAAGTGCAGAAGAATGTCACTTGTTCCAATAGCAACCATCGAGCTACAACAAACAGTCAGAGATCATAGCAACAATTCAGAAGCCCTTAGTAACCAGAGTTCAGCTTTGTTCTTTTACTGCCGTGGAAAATAAAAGTGAGCTCTGTTGGTTGCTATGGGCAACTGGGGTCAATTTTACATTTAACAGTTTTTTTAAGATATATGACTCAGTGTGTTTTATTGGCAAACAGGGGTTTGTGTTTTGCTCTTTTAGTAATATTAGTTTTTGTTAAATGCGCTGGAACCACTATCTTATTATAAATTAATAGGGTGTTCAGCAAGCGTGGGCGGTTCCTTTTAGTAATGAGATCCCCAGCGAGCCCATTTTCACCTCTGTGTCAGAGATTTCTGAACGGAAACCTAAGACAAAGATGTTAACTGCGCCTATAGCTGCAGAAATAGGTACCTCTGTCTATCCAAGTCCTGCAACCTCATCTCTGGCTCCCTCTTAGTCAACATGGGCTTTGCAGTCTCTGTGTCTCAGGAGTCAGGTGTGATGAAGAGGGGGGCCCTCAGAAACTTTCACCCCTCCACTTCTGTGCTCATCATACAAAGTTACAATACACCACCCACACTCCTCCCCCCAAATTAACCCTTTCAACCTAGTAATGGACATGTGCTGCTCAGTAAGAGAAGAGTTGGCTCTTTGCTGGACTGTTTATTGTGCTCTGGGAAAAAAAAAACTTTATTTATTACTATTCAGTCTGTCCCTACCGTCTGTCCCGACTTCATCATCTTCTTTAGCTGCTGCTGGTGACAGTGAGAACACAGTAAGACGGAATTGACCTTCTTACTTGCAGCAGCCTGGGGTGTCTTCAAACTCTATCCACCTCCGTCCTCTGTCACTTCTGTGTCTGTTACATGGACTGGACGATGGAGGGGGACGGGCAGCGTGGGTGAGCAGGAGAAGTGACATTACTAGACTGTAAACTGTCACTTATTGAGGACTGAAGATCCCCGCTGCTCCTCTCTCTTTCGCCCCCCTTTCGCTTTGTCTGGAGAGTTTACTATATGTGAGGAGATGATTTGCAGCAATACATAGGAGCATGTGCCGGAGAGAGGTTGGAGCACTACCGGTTAGCAGTCGAAGTAGCTGCTGCATAAGGGGCCCGAGTCCTGGGGCCTCACGGGCCCCCACTCTAACCCGGCACCGTAGAGTGCTTTGTCTGCCTACCACGGGTATTTATGCCCCTGTATATATATATATATATATATATATATATATAATAGTTATATATATATATATATTTTTATATTTATATATATATACTACGACTCAACACGACATATATATTATATGAGGCAAATTGTAATGTGGCATCTACATAAGTGTTTGTGGGCTTTTGTTTAATGTACTGGGAAACTAAAAATAAAATTCGTTCCTGGGGTGAAGGTAAAAAGAAGCACAATTTTTAGGGGAATTAGATTTTCATCATTGTGTAGAATAAATTACATGTTATCTTTATTTTAAAGGTTGGTATGATTTCGGTGAAACCAAAAGTTTTGTTCTACTACCTTTTAAAAAACATAAATTCTTTTTCATTTGCTTTTCCACTATATTCTGACACCAATACCTAAGCGTTCACTGTATGGGATAAATATATATATATTTTAACCCCTTAAGCCGAACGCCTGAAAAAGTAGTTAATGACCAGAACATTTTTTTTAGTTTTTGCCTCCTTGGTTTCAAACAGTTGTAATCTTTTCTTTTTATTTTTTCAATGACGCAGATGTTTGAGGCCTCGTTTATTCCGAGACAGTTGTACTTTATGGGGGAATAGTTTAATTCTCTTATTAATTATAGCAGTATTTTTTTTTATTTTTAATTTATTATTACTTTATTTTTTTTTTAACCATCAAATTTACTCAATTAAATTACTTGTTAGATAAATTTCTTTTTACGGTTATTGATGTGTAGCACTTTTGTGCCGTGTTAATTTATGGCACAATATTTTATATGAAATATTTATTTTTAATTTTGTTATTTATTTTTTTATACAATTTTTTTTACACTTTTTGTTGTTTTTTTTACTTTGATTTTACTACCATGAAGGGAGAACTGTTTACATTTATAAAATTTTTTTACAACTTAGTAATGTTTTTGCATATTCATATTGCTAATTCATTATAATCTGTGTCAGTCTGACACAGGCAGTGCATTAGGGACAGAAACAGAGTGCGTGCACCGTCACTGGCTTAGTACACAGAACCTCTGGGCCACTCTAGGTCCAAGAGATGAATCGTGCCAGGCGTTCCCAGGGCTCTGTCAGGGGTCACTGGGTGTTCCCGACTACACCCGTCAAGAGCAGGGGAACCCTTTCGATGCGCTGTCGGGTAAAGCGAGCCTGCAATCCAAAAGTTTAAAGTATAGGGCTTGCGGAGGTTTCCGCCGCTACCCGTGCTTTCGCAGGGACATACTCTCGGGATCAGGGCTGTGTAGTTCAGCCCCGATCGTAGCGCATCGCAGGCGGCGGATGCCGCCATACCCTGATGTCTGCAGCGTCGTCTCAAAGACGTCACTGCCAGACGTACGACCGCCAACAGCCAACGTCTAAAGTCGTACCGGGAGCGGTCGTTAAGGGGTTAAATAGACTGGATTTTAATGGGATGCACGGGACAACCTATTGATGTTAGTTCTTATTTTTATTAGATAAATGGCTCCAAAAATGGGAGAGGTTTGACATTTTTAATTTCTTTTTGTAGATTTTTTATACTTGTGATCTTTTTTCTTGAACTTTTTGTCTCCTGCCATACTTGATCTCTTGTTATCATTCTGCTTATAATGTAGTGCTATAGTATTAAATCAATCTGAGTAGAATGTTTTAATATGGCTCTCCTATTAAACCCTACCTACTAGGGTGTAGTAAGGATACTAAGATGGCAGCCATGGATTGCATCACAGAAATGCTGATCTTTTAATTAATTAGATGCCATGATCATATTTACTGTGGTTTTCAATTTGCTGAATGGCCGAGAGCGACGTTATCGCTAATCACAGCTGCTAGTGGTTGGTTTCAGCTGCCAGCCTGCTCCAATACAACATTACCACGCCAAATATATTTAAAAACTTCTGGATTCGACTCTATAAATATATATCTACAGTTGAAACCAGAAGTTTACATACACTATATAGAAAGACACATATGCATGTTTTTCTCACTATCTGACATAAATTATTTTGGTAATACTAACTAAGAGGGTTGAAGGGTTTTTTATGATTTCCAATTTGACAAATGCCATGAATAATGAGGAAAGAGTTTTTTTAATGGCATTTTTTTACTTATCTGCAAAGTCTATAGATTTCCTTATATTTCAATTTTGTATGGTAGCTTTGACCCTTAATCTGTATGACTTGGTATCAAAAATTTTGGTTATCAATTCCACAAGCTTCTCACAATTGTTTGGTAGGATTTTCATTCCTGACAGAACTGGTCGTAACTGAGCATGTTTGTAGGTTACTTGCTCGCATCTGCCTTTTCACTTTGACCATACATTTTCAATAGGATTGAGATCAGGACTTTGTGATTCGCCACTCCAAAATTTTGGACTTGGTTATAACTTAGCCACTTGTAACTCTGTTCGGGCAGCAGGTTCGGGTCATTGTCCACATTTGGAAGAACCAATTCTCCACCAAGCTCTTTAACTTCGCTGTGATGTCTTTAGATGTTGCTTCAAGTTTTGCCACATTTATCTTCTTTCCTGTTTTTATGACATTATTTTGTGAAGTGCACTCGGTCTCTTCCTGCAGTCAGAACAACCCAAAACATAATGCTGCCATCCACATCTTTCTGAGTTTGGATGGTGTCTTAGGCTTCACAAGCATTTCTCCCCTTTTTCCATCCTAACGTAAACATGGTCTTTTGGCCAAATTTTAAAATAGTAAATCTGGCTGTTAGATGTTTCTTTGGAAGTAATGGCTTCTTCCTGGCAGAGTGCGCTCCTTGACAGCCCATGTTGTTAAACCAGTATTTGTTTCTCTAGTGGATAATGACACAATCTTACAACTTCCGCAGCTTCTTCTCAAATAAAGGGTCTTTTGCTCTTGTTCTTGGAGTTGATTAGGCAATGTCAGACCATGCCCAGATTTTATTCTCTGAGACACAGAACTGTCTTACTCATGTGAGGTATAATGGCTGGACATTCGCTATCTTGTTGAATTGCTTATAATTGTTTGCTACAGGAGGAACGAGCACATTTAAGCATCTGATAATCTGCACAAAGACTAATCCTGCACTTGTACAAGTCTGCATTTCTCTTCTTGATATCTTGCTGATTTCTTTAGACTTTCCATGATGCTACACACAGATGCAGTGTTGTTTTGATTGGCTTGTAAAATACATCACAAGTGGTTCTAAGTAACTAGATGTGTGCCAATATCCTTCCAAAAAGACATGTTTCATCATTAGGGACTGTCCCAATGGTTCAAGGTTTTAGTATCCTTAGTTTATGTAAACTTTAGACTTGCAGAAAGTAATAAAAAATGCAATTAATATAATAATTTCTCTCATTATTCTTGCATTTAGCAAATATAAATAATTTTGGTAATCCTAATTGACCTAAAACGGGTAAAGTTTATTCTGATTTCATGTCAGATAGTGAGAAAAACATGCATATGTGTCTTTTTATAGTGTATGTAAACTTCTGGTTTCAACTGTATATATCAAGTATACATCAGTCCAGTAAACAATCTATATTCTATACAGTAGTCCTTAAAAGACTTCATGCAACTAATACACACTGTAACTTTATGCCAATCCTTTCCATATAAATCTAAGCGGAAGTGTATGAATTTTTGTTTTACTATAATCTGTTGTCTAGTTTTATATTAAGCAATTTATTCTGCTATAGAAATTGATGTAGAAATCACATTTCTTCATATTTCATCAATGTAAAGGTTTCATTTTTAACATAAAGCTTTCTGTCGTTTCGCTAGGATATAAGTTCTTCTTGCAGAACATCCTTTCTCTTTATTCAGACAGAGGTGGCTAAAAAGTCGGATTAACTTTTTATATCTGGCAGGACAAAAAGGTTTTAGAAATCCATCAGTGTATCATTGAGACTTATTCTTCTCAATTAAAACCAGACTTGCAGAGATCCCTGCTGCTCTCATGAATGAGGAAGATGTAGCCCTAGGCAGCTTCACAGCTGGTCCTATTTTTTACTGTCCTATAAACAGCAGGCAGAATTTGTAGAGAAACTTGTTGTTTGGGTCTATGGTATAACACTGCTGGGCTGCACTGATGGCAATCTTTGATTAACCTTAGATGCAACATTAAATACATATTGCATCTTGTCTTTACAATATCCTGGTATTTTAGTCTTGCCTGTTAATGAGAGCATTCAAGGGCAGACATATTCGTAAACTTCTCTAAAACACACTTTTCATTATAATGCTTTCTGGTTTACATTTATATCGCACTTTGAATTAGAATACTATTGGGTTGGACTCACAGCTAAATATATATGAGAAATCTACTGTTCTAAAGGTCAGGTTTTCAACTTCAATGGGAAGGAATAAATATTTCATTAATCTTAAGAGAAAAGACTATGGATTGTATTCCAGTATGACAACAGTTGCCTGTGCTGAATTAATTGCCATATTGTTGAACCTTTTCATTATATGGACGTGCTTAAGCCTTTTAAAAGGCTTTTGTCTGCAATTTTGAATCACCTCAGAAATACATGCCTGCCTAGAGGTTTGGATGAATCAAATGGTATATTTACATGTAGCAGATTGGATGCAGACTTTTCTCCCAGTAAAAATCAAAGTTATCCAGTGCATAAGGTGGTCTCTGCAGCAATCCAAAGCAGAAGTACACCTTACATGGGGCAAGGTGAGCGATTTGCCCCAGTCAGCATCTGGCATTTTGGCTACAGTTTATTCCTGTGTTTTCTTGCTAGTTATCATTATTTTTTCTGTAGGTAACAAAAAGGTTGTAGGTTGTAATCACTAATTAATACATATACATAAAACCTTTTTGTACAATTATGTCATTTTTTATTATTATTGGCATTACATTAATACTGTCTTCCTTTTATTATTATCACATTATCTATAACAAAATTATTGCTGTATATATTTTACATTCTTTGTGTGACTGACATAGTTCTTAGGGCATATTTTTGGAAAGAAAAAAAACAAGAAAAAGTGGAAAAAAAATTAAAAGATCAATTTCTAAAGGTCAAGAAGAGTGAATAGAGACCAAAATATGGGTAGTTTCAAATTCGGCATGGAACCCAAGTGTAAAAATTGTGCTAAATCAGTACAGCTTTGGGACGTGGATTTGCAATTTTAGACGGTTTTGTAGCAGATTTCAGAGAATGTGTTTTTTCAGTGTGGTTTTTGGATACTGAGGCAGTTTGGATGCTTTTGTTCTGCTCTTCATTGATTGCTACAGGCATTTTGAGCACAGCAGCAGTGATGAAACCACCTTAAAGGGGTTGTATAATTTCATAATGGTTGTATAATTTTAAATGGTCTTCAGAATAAGGGAACAGTGAAAAAAGGCAACTTTACAAGTGGATGTCATTTGCAAAGCTGTCTTGTTTTCACTGTCTTCCTTATCTTCGTTTTCTGTAAACCCTGTTCCCCAGTTCCGATCGGATTCCTCCTCCTTTCATTTCATTGGCTGACGGCTCTACTAAGTTACATTCTGTCTGGCCACCAGTCGTATTTACGGGAGCGTGCATTCCTGCCTCTCTCATTCAGTATAAGGGGCCGGCAACAATTACACTCTATACAGCCACCAGCTCCTCAGTGACACTGCAGCTGCTTCTACAATCAGAAAACAGCAGAATTGTGCTTCAGTGCCTAATGCTCCTGCATGTAAGGGTCCGGCAACAATTTCACTCTATACAGCTAGCAGCTTCTCATTGACACTGCAGCTGCTTCTACAATCAGAAAATAGCTGAATCGTGCCTCGGTGCCTTGAGTAAACATAGAAGGGAGACAGATCTGTGCTCTGGAGGAGTTCATAGAAGACTGGATTCAACTGTAACAAACCTCCAGCTGTGAGAGGAGAAGAGATCAGTGCTCTGAGTTCATAGAAGACTGTCTAGACTGAATGCAGGACTGTGGTATGTAAATAGCTCTTACAAAATAAGACTGCATAGGGAGAGAACAGTGACATGTGGACTCAGAGAAATGGGGAACACACTGACTTGGGAGCAAGCATGAACAGTGAAGGGGGGATGATGTCATCCCCCTTCAGTTAAGAAACACCCAGCGGAGAGGGGAAGAAACGTCCATGGATTTCAGGAACTGAGAGAATCAAGCTTCAAGAAAACTGCTGAACTGATGAAGCGATACATCCCCTTTAAAGCTATGTGCTGACATTTTTTTCTTACCAATAATCCAAGGTGATATCTGAGGGGATCTGATGAGGATCTGCTCAAAAGAATGAACATGTTCATTTTTTATTTTCCACATCATGGATTTTAAATCCAAAGTATGAAAAACCTGCGAATGTGTATCAGTCTTCATGAACATATTGACGAGGGAATCAATGTGGAATCCATGCTGAAACCTTGAATTCTGTTGCAGGAACAAACCCTAAAGTGGGCTTACACAGTGTTTTTTTATGCTTATTTTGCAGCAATATTTGTAAGTCAAAACTAGAAAAAATCACAGAAAAAAATTTCCTCAGAAACAAATAGTATCTATATGGATTTGGAACAACAAGCCAGTCACTGAAAAAATCTTAAACAAATCCAAACGCTAAAATATAACTTTTAATATATACCCATAAAAAATACGATTAAGTATCTCAAGTCTATCTCAATCAATATATATATACAAATACACACTGTCCCTATCTATTTTCCCTACACTTAACCTCAAATAGACCAAGTAATCGTCCCGATAAGGACGGCCTTATATATATATATAACGTGTCTTTGGTATCCTGTAGGCTCATAAGGATAGAAATGGGTGGTTGTATCTGGGCAGAATAGCCATTAGGATATGATTTATTATCTCAGGGATTATATATCTTCTTGATCCCGAAACTTTATACTCTTGCATACATCTGTATTGATTCATTTTTTTAAATGATGGTTCTCTGTGTTCTATTAGGTATCCCTCTTTTAGATCTTCTTATGGGTATATTTGGCCCAATGAGGAATATGTGGGTGGTATACTGAAACGTTTTATTATCTGACCACCAAGAAGTGATATAAACATATATAAGCTGTATACTGTTTGCCCTTAGTGGTATGTATACCTTATATCTAATTATTGGGATGTGATTTGGGTGTGAAAGCTGGGTTCTGCGTGCCGCTGATGGTGTAGGTTTGGCTTGTGGTGTTGAGCTGCGCCAATCTCTGGATGAATGGAGAAATAGAACTGGACATCTTGCCCTATACAACATCGTTGAGAATTGAGATGGATGTGGTGGGAGAGTCTGAGTGGTACGCGCGTTGGTTGGCGCATGCGCAGATGATCTTGTCTGGTGATGATGCCGGCGCATGCGCAGTAGAAATGTGACGCCGAGCTTTCGGCGCACGCGCGGCTGAGCGGTGCTGGTTGTCATGGTGCCGCTCTTTGCCAGCGCATGCGCAGTAGCGACCTGAAGATGCCGAGTTATCGGCGCGTGCGCGGCTGGTTGCCATGATGCCGCCTAACGCCGGCGCATGCGCAGTAGCGTTTTGAAGACGCCGAGTGGTGAGCACACTTGAGGGCGGTAAATAGCGGTCATTTGAACCTATTTAAGATGGGATACAGGACATAGTAACATCAGCATATCGAGGAGACTACTATCTTGAGTCAGTGTGACGTCCCCTAGGAGATCCTCCTGATGAACCCCATAATATGGAGGGGGAAACCCGTTGAGGATAAGGTTTGATGTATCTTGAAATGATGTTGGATAAATGTATCTTATGTTCCCTACACAGACGATATATATAGACATTTACCCTATAATTGAAAGATAAAAATTGCAGTGTTCATATCAGTGGACTGTGAGCCTTTGAGTACTTTATATGGGACTCTACATGAATATCGATAACTGTGTTTGGATTTTGAATTGATATATCTTTAAACACTGTACAGAAATATATATGTTAATGTTTCTGGTGGTTGATAGGGACACAAAGTGATTTAATAGGGTGAGCCTACAAAGACTAGGCCGTCCTTATCGGGACGATTACTTGGTCTATTTGAGGATAAGTGTAGGGAAAATAGATAGGGACAGTGTGTATTTGTATATATATATTGATTGAGATAGACTTGAGATACGTAATCGTATTTTTTATGGGTATATATTAAAAAGTTAATTTTAGTTTTTTGGGATTTTTTTGGGGTTTTTTTTGTGACGGTTGTTTTTCCCCAAACCCTTATAGTTTACTATTTGTTTCTGGGGAAATTTTTTTCTGTGATTTTTTTTTTGTTTGGAAAAGGTTTTTTTGAATGAGCCAAATGGTTCAGAGAAAGGGGAGGGTTTGATGTATCAAAGTTTCTTTTTGAGTTTGAACTTGGAGGGGAGTCCCGAGAAAAAAAAAATTTAAAAGTATTTTTTAAGGAGTTATATATTGCTTAAAAGGAAAATTATAAATCTTTCGGGAAAAAATTCACTCCCTTAAGGAAAAACCTAAATCAGAGCGAATATTATCCGGGAGGGGGTCTGAGGGCCCAAAAGGTTTTAACCCAAACCCCCCGGGTCTGGGATCTCCAAAAACTAAAAAAAAAAGGGGGAGGGAGGAGTTTTTTGGGTCATCACTAAAATTTAATAAAATACTTTTGGAGGGGGAAAAATAAATTTTCCCAGGAACGGGAAACAAAATTTAAAAGAGACAATAGAAAAAGGGCAGAAAAAATTAAGATCTGCCCCAGACTTTACAAGAAGTGAAGAAATTTTTAAAAAAATTCTGTGAGAAATTTACGGTAGAAAAAACCCCTACCGACATTTGTGTACTCTTACGGTAATGTGGGTAGGGGGGGGGTTCCCCGAAATTTGGCCTGTTGAGTACGTCAAGGTGTTATGCGCGTCACAAGCGGCCCCGCGCGAAAGATCGCGGCGCCGGGGGGTTTATTTTACCGGGGGCTTTCATGCCGCTTTTCCCCCAGGGCCGGGGAGTGAGCCCGGGGGCCCCATAACCCCCCGGGGGTTTAAAACCCCCCGATTTCGCGGCATCTTTGGGTGGGGGACTTCCCCGGCTGCGGGCCCCCGGGGTGAGCTCCTGCTGCCCGAGTTCCGGCGCAAAAAATAATGGCGTGAGCGGGGCTTATGAATTCCTCCCCGACGCCCGGAGCTGAATGACAGCCCCGGGGTTGTCTGGGTGACGTCACGTTTGCCCACAATCCCATTGGGCGCAGCTGTGCCAGACTTTTGGAAAAAGGAGACCAGGTTTAAGCTTTTAAGTGTATGCTGATCTCCTATTTTTTATAAACCCGAATCTGACGCCCCTTTTATGAAATTTTTCCCCCCTGGGGGGAAAGTTTTAAAAAAAGTATAAAAAAATTTTAAAAAAAAATTTTTTTTAAAAAAGTAAAACAAAAACCACAAAAAATAAAATAAAAACATTTAATCGCCCCTTTTCCCCTTTAAAAAACCCGCCAATCCCCCAAAAAAAAGATCAAAAAAAAATTTAAAGTACCATTTTTGGGGTTTATGCGGGGTGCTTTTGGGGAACCACCCTAAAAAATCTTTTTTTTAAATTAACCCGTAGGTGAACGCCTTTAAAAAAAACCCCCAAAAAAACATTTCACGAATAGCGTTTTTTGGGTTCATCCCGCGGCACATAAAATGGAGAAAAAATTTAATTTCAAAAATTTATATAAAACATCAAAGTAAACCCAAATTAAAAACGTCAGTTAATCTCAAAAAAAAAAAAGCCTTACCCAGCTCTGTATACAAAAAAAAATTAAAAAGTTTGGCTTTTAAAAGATAGCGATGCAAAAATTATTTTTTTAAACCACAAAAAAAACCCATTTTTTTTTTTTAAAAAAAATTTTTGTGCTTCAAATAAAAAAACCCCTAAATAAATTGGGTATCACCTTAATCGTCTAACCCCAACAGAGTAAAATAACTTGTCACGGTTACGGGCACGGGGAACGCTTTTAAAAAATTTAAAAAATTTAAAAACCTGTGGGGATTGCAGAAATTTTCTTCACCCTCCCTTCCCAAAAAATAACAGTTTTTAAAAAGCGATCAAAAAGTCTTGTCCCCCAAAAAAATTATTACCAATAAAAAAGTAACTCATCCCGAAAAAAAAAAAAGCCCCTATACAGCCCCATAAACAGAAAAATAAAAAAGTTATGGCTCTCAGACCGCGATGATGCAAAAACGGGTTTTTTTCCTTTTAATTTAAATGTTTTTTTTTGGGGTGTAAAAGCAGAAAAACCCAATTAAACAAATATACAAATGGGGTATCGCTTTAATCGTTTCAAACCTGATGAGTAAAATCCCTTGTCTTTTAAAACCGCACAGTGACCGCTGTTAAAAATAAAAATAAAAAAACAATTCCCGGGTTGCTTTTTTTTTTGAACAAAATCCCTTAAAAAAAACCCTTTAAATAAAAAAGTGATAAAAGCACCCATATGCCCACCATATGGTATTAATAAAAAACATCAATCATCTCGAAAAAAAAAAAAAGGGGGCCCCAAAAAGGGCCCCATATGCAAAAAATTAAGAAAGGGTTAGGGTTTGCAGAATACGAAAACTTAAAAACGAAATTTTTTTTAAATTAAAACTCATTTTCTATTTTTGAAAAAGTAATAAAAAAAAAAAAAAAACAAATTATAAAATTTATTTCATTTTTAAATTGTACCGCCCCCATATTTAAAGTTTTTCCCGGTCTTTTTACCCGGGTTAGGGGGGAATTACTGAAAAAATTGAAGCCCAAAAAAAAATTTGGCGGTTTGCGTTTCCCCCCCTTTTCCATTTAAAAGGCCAAAGCTAAAAAAAAACTAGGGAAAACCCCAAATGTTCCCCCAAAATGCAAAATAAAACCCTTTTAGGTGAGATCCTGAGGGGGTTGAATCCAAAATGGGAATTTTGGGAAAAGGTTTTTCCCCTGTTTTAGAAATTTTGGGGGCTTGGGGAGATGCGACAGGGGAACCCCCCCAAAATCTGTGGGGCCAAAAAAGCCAAATAGGGCTCCCCCCCTTTTTCCCCCTGCATGCACCCAAACAGCATTTTTTACCCCCAAAAGTAGGGTATTCCCGAACTTGGAAAATTGGTAACACAATTTTGGGGTTTTTTTTAAAAGATTCCTTGTAAAAATTAAAAACATTTTCAGCTTTTTTGGGTAGCCCTATTGGAAAAAATATTTATTTTTTTATTTTCAAAAAATTTTTGAACGCAAAAAAAAAATTTTGTAAAAACCCCCCGTGGGGTTTCGTTTTTACTCA
This sequence comes from Phyllomedusa bahiana, assembly GCA_025379985.1. Taxonomy (NCBI): domain Eukaryota; kingdom Metazoa; phylum Chordata; class Amphibia; order Anura; family Hylidae; genus Phyllomedusa; species Phyllomedusa bahiana. Next base: position 33,483 of record JAODAL010011724.1, read on the forward strand.
CTACCCCTTTGGGGATATTTTTTGAAAGGGGGTTTTGTAGTTTCCAATAGGGGGTTTTTTAGGGGTATTATTACTTTTTGGGAAACCCTTAGGGTGTCCCCCCAAAACCTGAAAGGGCCCCTAAAAAAAATTGTAATAAAAAGCCAGTTGGGTTGCCCCCTCTATTCTGGGGTTTGGGTTTTTGGGGCCATAAATCCCTAGGGCCACATATGGGTTTCCCCTGAAAATGGCAGAATCGGGGGAAATCAATATTAATTTGCTTTTTTTCCCTGATCACTTTTTTACCGTTATTCTTGTAAATAATGAAAAAATTAAAAAATTCTCAAAAAAAAGTGAAAATTTTTTGAAATTTCATTTTCCCACTTGGTTTTAAAATTTTCTTTTGAAAAACCTTTGGGTTAAAAAAAAACTTCCAAAATTCGGTTTTGAATATTTTTAAGGGGTCTTTGTTTTTCGAGGGGGTTTCATTTAGGGGGGGTATCTAACTTTACAGGTAAATTTCCCAAATTTCCGTTTAAAAACTGGGATGGTCCCTAAAAAAATTGTAAATTGCAAATTTTTTAAAATTTGAAAATTACAAAAAATTTAAAAACCCCCCTAAGGGTCATAAAAAAAAAAAAACGACATTTTAAAAAAGGGATGCCAAAAATTAAAAGCAGAATATGGTAGATGCTGGGTTTTAAAAATATTTTGAGTGGAAATTTAACTTTTGGGCTTACATGCAGAAGTTTTTGAATTTTAAAAAATTGGTAAATTTTTAAAATTTTTCCCCATAATTTGATTTTTTTCACAAAAAAAACCAAAAATTTTTTTATATTTATAGACAATGTGTCCCCGGGGAAAACTTTTCTTGTTTTCACATGGATGGGTTTAAAAAGTGCAAAAAAGTTTTTTCCAACATAAAGTGAACGGGACAAAATTTTAAAAAATTTGGGCTCGGGTCGGGAGGGGGGCCAAAAATGGTCCGGGGGAAAGGGGGTTTTAAAAAAAACGAAAGGGCATAAACTTTTAAAATTAAAGGATTGGGGAAATTTTTAAAAAGGAAAGGGGAAAGGGTTTTTTTCCAAACCCTTGTTTGAGAGTGATATTAAAGGAGACAGAAACTCCTTTTTTGAGATTTTCGGACACCGAAAAAATATACAACTAGGGCGGTACTATAGAGAGGGTTTCTTTTAGGGAAATAGGGGAGGATTCCGGAAAAGGAGGGTAGAGAAAGGAGAAAAAAAAGGGGAAAGGGGGGGAATTGGGGGGGGAAATATGTGGGCATCAAATATAAAAAAAAAACAAGAACCCCCCTTTTGAAAAAGGCCCCCGTCTTGGGTAGTAGTCTTCTCCTTCTTCCCCATCAAATTTAATTCCCCTTTTTTTAAAACCAACCCTTTGGGGCCGTCCCACACCCTAAAGGGGAAAGGGCCAAAGGGAAAAGGCCCAAAGTGCCAAAGAAAGGCGAGGCCAAAAACCAAAAAAAATTAATTATTCAAAACCTTTACAAAGGGAAAATTTAATGTTCTATTGAAAAGGGTTTTTAAAAGGGGCCCACAACTAGATTTAGTGAAATTTTAACTGGGGAAAAGGGGTTTGGAAAAAATTTGGCGTAAAAATTTTAAATTGGTTTAAAATTTTTTCAAGAATTAAAGATAAAGTTTTTGTGAGGAATTTTGGTCTCTTTGAAGAACCCAAAAGGAGGGGTTTAACATTGACTTTTATTTTTTTAGAAGAGGGGGTTTTAAAGGTAATGAAATTGGCCCCCCAAAATATTTAAGACCTAAAAGAAACCTTTTTGGGTTTTCCCCCACCACAAAAGGAAAAGGGAAAAAAAGATATGTTTTGAAATGGTTTAAATTAAAAAAAACTTGGCTTTAACGAAACCAAAAAAAACTATCTGGGAATAGACAAAAAAACTTACCCCAAAAAGAGATTCAAGCGTTGATTTCTCTTGAATCAGATTTCCCGAAAATTTTTAAAAACCCTAGATAAGGGGGGAAATTTTGTGGGGCTTGGGGCCCTTTGGGATTTTTACTCAATTTGTAAAAGACTTTTGGAGGATTTGGAAAAGGGTTTGCCCATCCTGGGGAAAGTGGGCCCACGGAAAGATTTTTTGGAGGGGGGAAATTGAATTTTTTTTATTTTCATTTGGGGTTGATGAAGGGATTCCTGTCAAAGGATGGGGCTGCTTTCGTATCCCGAAAAAAAACCACAAGTCGCAACGGGTTTTTCGCATTACCCAAAAGGGGCATAAAAGGTTTTGGTCCCCCCGAGAGGGTTCGCCCGTTGGTGTCGGGTATTGATTCCTTGACACAGGAATATCGGAATCTATGGGGGGACAAAGGTTTTCAGGGGGCTTTGTTATTGTTTTTCCTTTTATCTAAAGGTTTCGGTGACCTTCTTTAAAAAAAAACTGGGAGGGGTCAACTGAGAGGGAATGTTTTGGGTTGGCTCGTGGAGGGGGAGGAAATGTTTTTTAGCGTAATTTTGAACCCTTTGGGGGTCCCCCATGCCCTGAAAAATTTCCCCCTTGGGGTTTAGGGGAGGTAATTTGGAAAAAAATAAAAATGGTTCTTGAAATGGGTTTGGAAAAATTTTTTTTTTTACCCATAATATTTCCTCTTCCGGGCAGGGTCTACCAACCAAACTAAGGGGGAACCCCTTTGGGAAGCCATCCGGCTCCCGTATGGAATCTTTTTTCCTGGGCTGGTGGGAGAGGGGCCCCGGTGTTTGGGAAAAGGAAATAGAGGGGGGGCCCAATAAGATTTATACTGGGGGATTCTTTTTTGACGTCTTGTGTGTGGCAGGGCCCCCAGGGTCGTTTAGAGAATTTAAAACCAAAGGGGTTGAAACTTTAAAGAGATTGGGTTTTAAATTTACATTTGAGATTCTATGTCAGAAATAGCTTTTTTTGGATCTTTGGATTTTTTAGGGATGATTTTTGGGTTTTCATTTCAAAATTGGACTTAAACGTAAGGAGACGGCTAATAATAGCCTCCTTTTCGGTGGGATTCATATCCCTGAAAAACTAAAAAGAGGTTTTACCCAAAAGGGCAATACCTACGTTTCGTAGAAACTGCTCCAGAATAAGAGATTTTTTCCAACAGGCAAATGAAACCCCAAGGATTGGTTCCGGAAAAAGGGGTATCCTCCATTTAGTATTGAAGCCTGCATTTAAAAACGCACTTAGGAGTGAAAAGGAACCTTATTGAACCCCAGGGGACCAAGGATGAGGGGAAAAAACCCCTTTTTTGGATTAAAAGGCACTATGGGAAACCCACGAAAAAACGATTTTAAAGAAGATTTGCGGGGAATTGGGGGAAAATTGCGTGTGATAAAGATTTTAGCGAAATGTCTCTTAAAACTCCTCAAGTGGGCATATAGAAGGGAAGGTTTTTGGGGGGATAGGCTGATTCAACCCGCCATTATAGTCACCAAAACCAAAAAGGAACATGGTTTTGATCGTAAACCCTTGGGAATGGTTTTGATGAGGAAGATTTTAATTTTTTCAAAATTTTTGCCCGAATTTTGGAGTTTTAAAAGTTCGGTTTACAAAGGGAAAAATTTTTGCGATTTTGTGATTTATGAATTGCTTTTACCCAGGAAATTTTTTATCTTGTAATTGGGAGCTGTGGCCCAAAAATAATAGGCCAGAGACCCGACAGTTAAAAATTCGCAATTTGGGGGAACACTTAGGGGGGTGTGCGGACATAGACGTGACACCCCTTTGCCAGGATATCTGGATGGAACAAAGTGGGAGATTTTCCCCGGGGATGATGTTTTGTTTTTATGGAAAAAAGTTAAACTGACATTAAAAAGGGAAATCTTGATAAAAAAATTCTTTGTAAGGAAACAGAGTGGACCTTTTGAATGAAAAAAAAATTTCAGCCCCGGGGTCCTTAACGAAAACTTCTATAAATTTTGGGTTTTTTTTTGAAATGTCCTGGTGTTTTTATATAATATTTTTAAAGGTTTTCTTTGGTATTTTTTGGGTTTTGGTATAAGGATAGAAATGGGTGGTTGTAATCTGGGCAGAAAAAGCCCTTTTTGGATATTTATTTTTTTTTCTAAGGGGGATTTATAATTCTTGATCCCCAAACTTTTTACCTTTGATACTTTTGTTTTTGATTCATTTTTTTTTTAAAAGTTTGGTTTTTTTTGTGTTCTATTAGGGATCCCCCTTTTAGATCTTCTTTTGGGGTTTTTATTTGGCCCAATGAGGATTTTGTGGGTGTATACTGAAAAATTTTATTATCTGACCACCAAGGAAAAGATTTAAACATATTTAAGCCGTTTATGTTTGCCCTTTTTGGTAATTTACCTTATATCTAAATTTTTGAGATGTGATTTTGGGGGTTTAAAGCTGGGTTTGCGTTCCTATGGTGTAGGTTTTGGGTTGTGGTGTTGAGCTGCCCCCCAAATTTTGGGTGAATGGAGAAAAAGAACTGGAATCTTGCCTATACAACCTTTGTTTTAGTTTTGGGGTGGATGTGGTGGGAGAGTGGAGTTGGGGTAGCGCGTTGGTTGGCGCATGTGCAGGGTGATCCCTTTTCTGGTGATTTTTGCCGGCGCTATGGGACAGTAGAAATGTGAAGCCGGTTTTGGCGGCCCCTGCCCCCGGCCCCGAGCGGTGCTGGTAGTCATGGTTTCCGCCTGGGCCCAATTTAAAGGGAAGCAGAAAAATAGCCCCCAAAGGGGGTTCATAGAGTGTTTTTTGGGCATGTGTTTTTGAAACACTTAAATTTTAAGCCCCCAAAAACCCCAAAAAAAAACCCACAGGGGAAAAGTGGAATGAGGGAAAATTGTAACCCCCGTCTTTGTTTTGTTTGGTTTCCCCCCCTGGTTTGACTTAAAATTGGCAAATGGGAAAAAATTTAAATTTTTCTCAGCCTAAGAATGAAAAAACAAAGCGTAAAAACAGCATTGTGTGTTCTTCAAGACTGAAGTTTTCCATTGAAAACAAATGTTTTTGGGTGCCCTTTTCCCGTCCCTTTTTGGATGGGTTTTGTTTTCTGTTTAAATGAAAATTGCTTCAGAAAAAAGTTTTCCAAAAACCCGCCCTGTGAAATTTCTTGAAGGGTTTTCTTTAGTACAAGTTAGATTTCAAAATGTAATGGCAGGTAATTTAAAAACTTTTTTTTTAAAAATAATATATATATTTTTTTTATTTATTTTATCTTAGTCATGAGATAAGAGAGATTTTGGGGCTTATGTATGAAAAGTGTCTAGCAGTAAGACTGTCTTTGTTTTTCCCCATAGAACCCAATCGAGCTCGCTTTCATATCATTAGTGCTCTGGAAAAAAAAAAGTGGATTGATTAGTTTTATGGCAAAAAGATAATTTATACTGGACATAGTTTTTGAGCGTTACGTTGGCTTCGACATGGGGGCGTGTCGATAGCGGCCCCACGAAAATTTTTTTTTTCCGATGTGAGCAGTCGATTATGAGCTATGACAATTAAAGTTATGGGAGACAACAACCCCTTCATTTTTACACCCAAACGGGCTGGAGAAGCTAGAATTAACACCAAAAAAGTCCAAATGGATACCTGCTACATTTTTAGGCAACCCTTAGGTTAAAAAAGCCACAGAAAAAAAGTCACACACCATTCACTATCCCCTGTTTGTTCCACAGAAAGACCCTTAAAACCGCCTAACCCAAAAATTTAAAAAAGTGCCAAAAGGCGTATTATTTAAAATTTTTTTTTCTTTTTTTATTTGAATGGCCCCTTAAATACCCTGCCCGGGAAACGCAGATGACCCCCAAATCTGCAGCCCCCTTTTAAAAAGGCCGGAAAAAAGGAGTTTTCAACCCACTATTTTAGTTTACTGGACATTGATATCCCCTGTCCTGGGCCCAGCATGAGCCCCAAACCTGCATGACCCAGAAAAAAAAGTCCCAGAAAAAGGAGTCTTTCAACCCCATTTTAGTTTAATGGAATTTGAACCCCTGTCGGGGCCACAGCATGAGCCCCAAACCTGCATGACCCCAGATCAAAAAGTGCCGGAAAAAGGAGTCTTTTCAACACCATTTTATTTGAATGGAATTGATATACCTGTCCTGGCCCGCATTTTGACTTTAAAAACCTGTTGCCTCAGAAAAAAAATTGCGGAAATAGGAGTTTTTTAACCCACCTTTTTAGTTGAAGGACATTGATAGAACTGTCTGGACCGCGTTGACATTAAACCTTCTCCCCCCAGATTAAAAAGTCCCCGGAAAAAAGGAGTTTTAACCCCACTTTTTTGAACTGGACATTGATATACCTGCCTTGGGCCACGTTGCCCCCGGGGGCGGGTTACGTGGGTGCGGTAGAGCCCAGGGGGCGTCGGTCATTTTTAACACGAGGTTTAAAAAATGCCCTGATGACGCGAGACGAAAACTGTCGTGTTCGAAGGGAAGGGGAGAACTCGTTCCTCAGTACACAGTAAAGCCCGGGGGTGCGCTTGCCCCCCCGTATGAGTGGGGACCAATTGAGCTTCATTGGAAAAACTGGGGTTTAAAAGCTCTGTTCACCCAGGTGCCCTTTTTCGGGGCATTCTTTTTTTCATTTTATAACGTGTGGGGGAAAAATTGTCTCTGTTTTTGTTCTTGCCCTGCTCCATACTCCATGCCTTGAATAACTACATCTGGTCAAGTTTTCCTGCCCCTCCTTTGTACAATTCAGAGGAATTTTTTTAAAAGCTATTTTGTATATGCAAGTTTTTTAGATTTTAATTCTAGAAAAACTTTTTTTAAAAAAATAGGATGGAATCTCACCATGTTTTTGTTTCTCTTTTTTTAAATTGTTTTAAAAAAAAAAAAAAAAAAAGGGTTGTCTCAATACGGGGATTGTAGCTATTTTAAAAGTCTTGAAAAAAAAAGTCTTTTGCAATATGTGCCCCTTAACAGGTCTACCTATTCCGTTTCTGACAGCCCCATCCCCTTTTGAGCACTCTGACAATTGTAAAGAACAAATGTCTGTTAGAAACAAAAAATTTTTATAATAGGCCTGTAGTTAGTGATTTAAAAAGAAAAAATCCCCCCAAAAATTCAAAGCAGACCTTGGCCAATTTGGACTTTTTTGTGAAGAACAAATGTTGTTAGAAACAAAATTTTTTTATAGTGGACCTTTTTAGTATTGCTGATTTCAAAGCAGCATGACCCAAAAAATTATAAAAAGACTTCCGCCACTTTAAAAATTTGTGAGGGGAGAAATGCCATTAGAACCCACATTTTTTTCCCAAAGGACCATGTTATTGCGTATCCACAGAAAAGACCCCAAAAAATTATAAATTGACTTCCAGTCACTATTAAAATTGTGAGGGAAAAAATGCACTTTTAAAAAAAAATTTCTGTTCCAAAGGGACATGATTTTTTGTACCCAAAGCTACATGCCCCAAAAAAATTAAAAAAATATGATTCCATCCACTATTAAAAATTGTGAGGGAGAAATCCCACTTAAAAGCCCACATTTCTTTTCCAAAGGGAATAATTATAGCTGTATCTCACAGCAACATGACCTCAAAACCATTGACAAGCGCAACTTCTTAAGAAAAGTGAGTAAATGGAATACGGTGTTGTCTAAAAACTTGGGTGTCTTTTACAGTCTCCTCACGCAAAAACCCAGCAAATGAATGTTGGGAAAAGAGAATAAAAAAATTGAGAAAGAAATTTTTCTTTTTAAAAAAATTTTTCAAAAGGCCCATTTCGTTTGAAAAATGTAAAGTGACCGGAACTAATCGGTGACCGGGAATTTTGGGGCCACAAATCATCAGAGTCCATGCTGATTTATCTTGATAAAAGTCAAACGATCCACTTTAATCGTGGAAGCTGGTGCGTTTGTCTGTAATGACTCTCCGCTGTGCTGAAGGCCCCGCTCAGTATGACGCGGGTGTGGGCGGGAACCCCTCTATGGGTGACGAGCCAGCTGGCCATTGCCCATTTTGGATACCAGAAGTTATTGGGCCCGGAAACATCCAAAAACATCGGTTTTGAGAGCAGATAGTGTGCCCCCTGATTTTAAAGTGATCTCGTGTGTTGGAGGGTGCCCTGCATTCATGCTTTGGTGGGGTGGAAAAAAAAGATTGCCGAGGCCCCCCCCCCCCCCTTGGGCTTCTGCCCCCTTGCCTGCTGTGCCGCTACGCCTACTTGGACTTACTGCGTCAGTTGTGATGTTTTTCCCACCGTGACATTTGGGGAATGTGAAGCAGACGCAACAGAATGTCCCCAGTTGTCAATCAGCAAGGTTCCATTTCCTGTTTTTTTCTCGTTTTGGGTGGGTGGAAGGGAAAGTGCTGAGTTTTTTTTTGTACGGGGATCAGGAGGGTGGCCACCCATAACTGTTTTCTTTTTTGAGGGCCCTTTAATGCGAGAATCATGTTGGGGGAAAATGGAGCTCCAAGCCTCATGTAGAGAGGGAGCCTTGATTTCCCAAGCTTGGGTCGAGGGGCACTAGCAAACTGATCTTCCTCATCTTCTCCCCCGCCTCAAATTGCGCCACTTTTTTCCAAGGCGGGAGTCGGTAACGTCGGTGTTCTAGGAATTCTTCCTCCTCCTCTCCTCCTCCTCCTCCTCCTCCGCTTCCCCCGGCACAGCTTCAAAAAAACCCCGACTTTCCTGAGATGATGCATGAGAGTGATGCGACCTTGCACTAGCTTGGAACCCCCAACCTGCCAATGAAGACCGATGAAATTGTGAAACTGTGGGCCTTTTGGATTTGCGGAGAGAAAGGTCCGTGTCCCCATTGTTTCCGTTCTCTCCGTTGCTGGGGGACCTGTTGTTTGATTTTCCACGCGTTCCCGAACTAAGACACCCAAACTTTATGCGACAAGGGCATTGTCTGCACTGCCATTTTGGTGGCGTCTTCAAAAAATGGCCAAAAATGGTGCGAGTCTTTCCCCCTTTCCCCCACTTCGGTGGCTCAAAACCCGAGGTCCGCACCCCTGCTTGTCGGCCATGTGTCACTTGTACTGGTAAGGGGATTGGCTGCTGCCACAAATCGTGGAGCGTGGGGGGTGGAATTCCAGCGTGTTGCCACGTCAAAAAATGAGGGCGGTTGAGGGGAGGGGCCCAGGACGCTGCAACGCGTAGGCGGGACGAAGAGGGGAAGAAAGGGGGAAGTGCGAACTTAGCTTCGAGCCTTCCCCGCGGCGTCCAGACCGGGTAGCTCTTTAGAAATTTCTGGACGCAGGTTTTATGCAAATTGCCAGGCAAGGGGGTTGCTCCAGCCTTCCCATCTTAAAGGGCCAGGAGATGTCGCCCCGTTATGCCCCACTACCTTGCCTGGGACAAAGGGTTTTTGTCACCAGCCCGCGCTCGGTTTGTTGCGGGAGGTCCACAGCTCCTGACCTGTGTGTGGCGGTTCCAAAAGATTAATTTCAAACGGGCCCGGTTTTCTGGGCACGTGGCCACAAAAAGGGGCCTTGGGGAAAGAACCCCGCACCATCCTGCGGTTTTGAGAGCGTTTCACGAGCTGAGGCCACCCTCACCCCCCGGGGAAAACCCCCCCGCTGACCCGTGAGCTGTCACGGATTTAGCGGCCTTGGCCGTGCTTTCTAGTCCCTGTTCGGTGGTCAGATGGGCTTTGCCGGAACGATGCAGACAACCCCGGTTGAAAATTTTTGAGACACGTGGTGGCCAGGGCAGGGGGCGGCTTTTCTGGCAAGAAATGCCCGTCGGCATTTGGTATTGGGGGAGGCGAGGGCCCTTTAGTGGGGAACCCATCTGTGTCCACCCGATGGAAAGGGAAAATTTCCAAGGCCAAAAGCCCGGGAATGCCACATTGCTTTTGGCTTTGGGTTGGTTTGGGTTTTAAAATGTTTCTTTGCTCCCAAAAACTGGAAACGAAGGGGGGCTGCTAGACTGGCCCGCTGTACGGGGTGCAGGTCTTTAATGGGGGAAGGAGAAGGGGTTTGGGGTGCTGGTGGTCTCGGGCAACGGTGGGCTGAAGGAAGGCTGATCCCTGATCGACTTGAGGACATGGGAGCGAGGAACGCTTGGTGGTGGCGGAGGAGGCGGGAGGGGTGTGACGTGGTTGGCGGCCCCGGCGTCGGTTGGCCTTTTTTGGCAAGTGTTGCCTCCATTTAAATAAAAGCATTCGCTGATGGGATAGGGAAAGTTGGTGGTGGTTAACCACAAAAGGGTTTTTGCCCCCATTATGCGTTTTCGGCAAAGGCGGATATTTGACATCGCTGGGTGAAACAGAGGCTTGGTCAAAGAAGGCCAGGCTTGAGAGTCTGGACCTTTTTGCGGCGTAAGCGAGGATGGGTTTGCGCTGACGTGGTGGGGGAATTTTAGCGGCTTCTGCGACCCCCTTCCCTTTTTGAGGGGAACCGTACTGACAATCCCCATGTCTTCCTCCCCGTCCCCTGATGAAGCGTCCAAGCAAAATTCTGCTGAAAAGCCGTTGGATCCGCAATGTGTATCATCATCATCACACAGGTGACTTTGTCGTCCTGAAATTTTTCATCAGGAGCTGCGGGACAAGAAAAGGGACTGCAAGGCGTTTCCCACCTCCCGGGATTTTTTGCCGATTTAGGCTTCCTTCTCCTCCCCTTTATGGTATCAGTAACTGGGGTCAGAGCGGAAATCATCCCCTTTGGCCTCTTGTTTTTTTTAACATGCCTTTGACCCCAACCACATTTTGTCATCAAAAAAGGTTTCAGAAAAGGATTTCCCCGTGGGGGTACCGAGTTGACATTTGGCTGTTCTGTTTGGGGGATGCTGGTATGTGATGCGAATTTGTGGCGGTGACTGGGAGAACGAGGAGGTAGATGTGGATGCGGTTGATTAACCACTGAAGGACAGATTGGCGACGTGTTCGTTACTGAGATTCACAGGGCCTGCCCAGCAGGGCCGGGGCCTGCCCGGCCCTGCCAATTTTTTTGACCCGTGGCTGCGTTTTTTGGTTGGGCCGACGGGGAAGGGACCCCCTTCCCTCTCGTACCTCTACCCCCCATTTCCTACCCCCCTTTGCTTGTTTAAAACCACATGAATTTCGCTCCATGTTCAGAAATAAAACCAAATTTGAAAAGGTTTAGGGAAAGGGTTTTTGGGAAAGTCTCTTATTAAAAAACGGCAAATCACGTATTCTCAAACCCCTCAAATAAAAACAAAATTGCTGGATTCAAATATAACTGCAAAGTAGATTATCAAAAAAAGCGGGCCCTGCCCCCAAAGTAAAAAAAAACCTTTATTTGAAATGTTTTGGGGAAAATTTAAAAGGTTTTTTTTGGCCCCTATCAATTAAACTGTGGAAAACTCCCAAAAATTGGGCTGGTTTTCAAATTTAACTGCAAGGTGGCTTTTACCCCAAAAAAATCTGGCCCTGGGAAAAAATTTTTGAAAAAAAACACGTATCTGTAATGTTTTCGGAAAAAAACAAAGGTTTTTTTGGCCCCCTATAAATTAACCTGTGGGGGGACTCAAAATTGCTTATTAAAATTTAAAAAACTCCCAAAGTAGATCTTTTAAACAAAGCTGGCCTGCGCCAAAGTTAAAAAAAAAACCCGTTTTTAAAATGTATTGGGTTTAAATTTAAAGGTATTTTTTGGCACCTACCCAATTCACCTGTGGTTTGGACTAAAAAAATTGCATTTTTTCCACATTTTTGGGTGCTAGGTGCCCCAAGGGAAACCGGGGCGGGGTTGGGGGAAAAAAGGTTCCAAAAACAGATCTTTAATGGTTTTGGATAACTAAAAGTTTTTTTTGGCCCTTTTCAATTCCCTGGGGTAACTCCCACTTTTGGCGGGATTAAAAATTTAAACTGCCAAGGTAGCTTAGCAAAAAATCTGGACGGGGAAAAAGTGCAAAAAAAACGAAATCTGTAATGTATTCGGATAATAAAAAGGTATTTTTGGCCCCCTATAATTACCGGTGGTGACAAAAAAAATTGAAAGTATTTAACATTTAAGTGCAAGGTGCCCCAATGAACAAAGCTGTAGTTCCCCCAAAGTAAAAAAAACAAGTTTTTCTAATTTTTTATTGGGGATATTCCCAAGGTTTTTTTGGCCCCAAATAACCTGTGTGACTTGCTGGTTTTCAAATTTAAGTCCCAAGGGGGATTTTCAAAAAAGGGTTTGGAAGGGGCAAAATTGAAAAATGAACACCTTTCTGAAATGTATAGGGTTTTTTTAAAGTGGGTTTTGCACCAAACAAAGGGGACCTGCAGTTACTAGAAAAAATTGGGTATCCTAAAAAGTTCAGGCTGCCCAAATACCGGGAAAAATTATTTCAATAGAAAACTTTTAAATAATAAAGATATTCCCATTCTTGTTACACTAAGTCTTGGTGAACTTTACCCCAGGTTTTCCCTTTTAGTTTTTTTTCTTTGCCTTAAAATACAAGTTATTTTGGCCCCTTTTAAATTTACCTGTGGTGACTATAAAATTGGGGGAAATTTAAATTTTAAATGCAAGGTGGAAAATATCAACAAAAGTGGAATGGGCAAAATTGAAAATAAAAACCCATCTGAAAAAGTATAATGATAAATTTAAAAAGGGGGGTTTTTCATCAAAAAGAGACCTGCAGTTTCTAGAAAAAGATGTGTATTTATAAATTCAGGTGCCCCAATATCCCGGGAAAAATTTTTAATAGAAAACTGTTAATAAAAAAAGCTATTGCAAATTTTCTTTTTCTTTAAATTTTTGGTGAACTTTATCCCGTTTTCTTTATAAAAGGGTTGTCTGTGTTTGCCCCCGGGGGGCCCCCCCTCCGATCCCCCTCCGTGACTTTAAAAGCAGTAGGGTGCCCCTTTTAAAAATTTTCTACCTGAAACTATATTAAAAAATTTCCAATCTCTAATTTAACTAAAAATTTTAAGGATCACAAAACTAATAGTGAGGTTTCTTGTGAAGAAATATTTTAAAAATTTCGCTGAGCCGGTTTGGCACAAACAGAGCGCAAAAAGTCCCTTTTGCTTGAGACGCTGAGAGACACTGAGGTGAACAGGAAAAAGCTTTTTCTTTTGTAAAACGAGGGGGCATGTGATTTTTCCGGCCCCCAAAACGCAAAACCCTTTACATTTCCCGTTGGGGAAATCGCCCAAAATCTCAAACCCCGCCCTATTTTGTAATCTGATTTTTCTTTGGCCCCCCAAAAATTACAGGGGGGGGCCGAAAAAAAGGCGCGATCTTAATAGTTTTTGACCGAAATTTTTAAACCCAAATTATCGCAAAGATCTAAAAAAATCCGATTCCCCCAAAAAAAACTGGTTTTCCCATTTAACTTTGTGAAAAAATTTTCGTCCCAAAACTTCTAGACAGTTTTTCATAATAAGGGGTCTTTTTATTTCTCTGTGTGCATACAGGGTTTATCTGGGTTTCATCCATATTTCCTTCCTGTTTAAAACATACAAATAAAATTTAAAAAAAAATTTGGGGGACCCCCATTAATCTTTTTCATTTTTAGTTTTAAATTTTTGGGGGTTTGCAACAGCCATTTCAATTTGGGTATATCTTTAAAAATGTTTGGGCACAGTTAAAAATTTCCGGGGTTGAAATTGAAAATTTTTTGTTCCCAACACAAAAATGTGCAATATGCATTAAAACCCAAAATTTTGGGCCCGGTGCAAAAGTATGGGCCAACCCCAAAAGAAAGTGACCTTAAAATTTAGTGTCCTCCCTTTTTCAAAAAATAACCCGCCCTGTCGCTTCCCGGAGCTTTTAATCAAATTCCTGGTTCCCGGATGAAGGGATTTTTGAAACCCCTTTCCCCTTTACAAAACCCCTTTTAAAATTTAGTTAAGTTTTATGGTCGCCGGGGAAGGACAGCCCGCCTTTTAAAGTTTTCCCACAGATGTTCCAAAGATATTAAAGGGCTGGGGGGGGCCCCGGGTGGCCCCTTCCAGAACAATTTTAATTGGGTTTTCTGCATGAATTTCCCCGGGGTAGAATTTTGGGCTGGGGTTTGGGGGTCATTGTCTTGCTGAAATATCCACCCCGGCGTAACTTAAATCTCATGATTTTGAAAATTTTTCTGAAAGAATGTTGATACTGAGTTGTCCATGCGACCTCAACTTTAACAAGTTCCCGGTACCGCTTTGGGCCACACACCCCCCAAAAGCATGTTTGGAACCTCCCAAATTTTTAAGTGGGTAGAAAGTGTTTTTCTTGGGGGTTTTTTGGGAGCATGATAAGCCTTTTTTTTGCCCCCAAACAATCAATTTTGTTTCATAAGTCCCAGGACCTTTTTCCCAAAAATAAAGCGGTTTGCCCAAAATGTCTTTTGCATACCTAGGCGCTCTGTTTGTGGCGTGCTTTCGAAACGGCTTCTTTGCTCACTCCCCCCATCAGCTTTCCTTGTGCAAAGTTGCTGTTTGTTGACCGTTGGGCACGTGACACCATCTGAGAAGATGCTGGCAGCTCTTTGGAGGGGGTTGGGGATTGTCCTTGACTGTTTTTCACCATTCTTTTCTCTCCCTTTCTGATATTTTTTTTTGGGCCCTGCCACTTCGGGGTTTAACAAGAATGCCCTGTGGTCTTCCCTTTCCTTCTATGTTCCCCACAGTGGAAACGAAAGGTTAAATCCCGAGACAAAATTTTTGTATCCTTCCCCTGAACAACTATGTTGAACACTTTGTTTTCAGATTTTGAGGTTGTTTTTAGGAGCCCATGATGCCTCTTCACAGGAGATTCAAATAGGAGAACAACTTGCAATTTTGGGCCCCCTTAAAAAACCTTTTTTCTCTTTTTGGGTACACCTGGCTATGAAGTTCAAAATAGTGAGGTTACAAAACCAATGTTGTGTTCAGAAAGTCAGTAAAAAAGTAGTTAGGGTATTAAATCAAATTTAAAAGATAAGGGTACCCAATTTTTTTCCAGTCCAAATTTTTGGTTTTAAAGCATTTGCACATTTTGTGTTAGTACAATAAACCTATTTCAAACCCGGAAAAATTACTGTGTCCCTCAGTTATTAGATATATCAAAATGAAAAGGCTGTTGCAAACACCCAAATATTTAGAACTAAAAATGATTAAGATTAATAGGGGTGCCCAAACTTTTTCATATGACTGTAGAACAGGGAGTGAAGTCACCATGGACAGAGCTCACACTGAGCAGACTAATTAACATTTGTTTACAAATAAGCAACTGTAGCAGATTAAATTTCCAGCACTTATGTCTTTGTAATGTCTTAGGGGAGCTAAATATGCTAGTCACTGCTACAGAACCACCCACACCATGACAAGTGAGTAAGTGTAAGTAAGTTTAAAGCTACTTGTAACTCAGTGAAACAGCATGAAGAGACAACCTTCATAAAGGGCTTTTAACATGAAGTAAAATTGATGGGGGAATATTGCAGATTAAATAATAAATATTTTCGCCCTTTATTATTATAGATTATGCACCATTTTTGTTTTAGTTGCTGCCTCAGTGATCAATAGTGAATAGTTCATCTCCAGGGGATATAACCAGTGCCAAGGGTTGCCACATATGCTCAGACATCACCTCTTCTCTCAGGCAGCTACTGTCTGTCTTTTCCCTGCTTAGGTTACCACACACACTCACTGCAGAGCGAGTGTTCAACCTCAAGTGCTATCATTCTACTCCTTTCCTCTGTACTCCTTAGTCATTAGTCAAACAGTGCAGACAAATAAAAAGATAAAAGAAACTTCAATCAAGTATGTGCATTGAGAAAAAAAAATCCTCTTGTTAGGTTCCTGCAGTGATTTGAACCTAGGATCCCTATGCTGAAAGGCAGAAGTGCTAACCACTCAGCTACATTTTAGCTATGCACAGCTCTTTACATAAACAGACCTTTGTTTGACTAGAGTCAGCAGACCATGTGAAAACTCCCCCTTTTGAATACACTGAAAGCTGAAGCAGGAAAAACAAGGCATGAAATGCCTACTTGGTAAAAATCTATTTAAGAAGGTGAAACAGATAATGCTGTTAATTTATCTCTAGACAATAATAACATTCCATTTGATTTAAAGGGGTTCCTTAGACAGCACCTCTAATCATGTATCTGGATCATATTGTGTGGGGGGGGCGGGGGGGTGGGGGGGGGGGGGGGGGGATAAAGGTTATAGTAGTTGGAGATTGTAGGTGTGTGATTGGTTATTTTAAGTTGGATTTGGTGGGAGGTATGGGCTATTTCTGAACATTACCCGGTCAGCTCAATCCTTAAAGTAAATAGACTTAGATTAGCAGTACCACACAGCACATATACAGTTAATGCTATTTTGTAGGTGCTGTAGACAATAAAAGGGTATGTCATTCACTGGAGTAATCAGGTAATCATTGAGGAGTTGCCATAGAATGGACGTCACAAGAATATTGACACCCCCCTATGTCTGAAAAACATAAGCCGCCAATATTACAGTACTGACTAACCCCCTTTTCATTCAATAATTTTAAACAGAGAAATACAACAACTCAGCAAGCAGTGAATAATATCTGTAATATATTAGGGGAGATGCATACAGTTATGTCCAATAAAATTAAATTGCACTAGGAGAGAACGCATGCGACATTTTGTTTTTAAGAACTTTCAGGCTGATGAAACATAATTCATGCATTACTGTAAATGTGCAATGACTATAATATATGAATTAATTAAATCTCGGCTTATCTGATCATTGTCAAAGTAATTTTTCTTCTCTCTCTACTTAATGGCAGTAAATGCTGATTTAATTGTGGGATGGCGCGGTACAAAATTTTCCTTTGCAAAAACAAATCACTGTTAAACTTATCAGTGATGAATAATCGCGTGTAGGATCAAATTGTAATGTTGGTGACAGCTGTCAGCCACAACAGACATAAGTATTTCATAGCAATGCTAAAGTTTGGGAACTATTGAATATCTGATAAAATATATAAATATCGCAGAAGTTAAATGAATAATTCTGTGATGGGAAAATGTGTATTTACTTTAAAATCTGTTATTTGTCCTGAGTTTCTCATTTTCTATAATGAAAATACTGAACATTGCAATTAAATGACTAATTCTGGTGAATTGCTTTTTCACACAGGTGTAATATCCAACTTGCCAAACTGATGTTTACTGTTTGTTAAATGACTCGAAGTCATCGTCTTCACTGGTAAAAATTTGCTTCATGTAGATATTTTGGCGCTTCATGTATGAAAACTTGTCTAGTCTAAAGACTGTTCTTTGTTTGCCCCATAGCAACACAATCAGGTAACTCCCCTTTCATATAGTGCTCGATGAAACAAATGAAAAGGGGGAGCTCTGATTAGTTTCTATGCGGCTAACAAAAAAGTCTTACACCTGGACAGTTTTCATACATGTCCTCTTTAGTGTTAATTCCTGCAGTGCAAAATCTTTAACAGGACATCCCATCTACCATGCACCATCTCCTTTATTTATACACTTTTTATAGACCAAGTAATTCAAAAAGATCAACTTAACTTACTTCAAATGTAGTGACTGAGCAACTCGTTGATGTTAGACATTTCAATAATCGTAGCAAAAGCGATAACCCCTTAAAGGGGTTTCTGCCACCCCATTTAATTGTTCGGACAGGTGTGAACCTCCAAAATTGGGTATTTAATCACTTTTTCTAATAATGTGTTTAAAAAAAAGTGGAAAACTCTGAAGCTACACGCATTGTCTCAAGGTCCCACCTTTGGTGTTAGCCTGCATTAGAGCTTCAATCGGCTCTTAAGTACACTACGCGGAGGCTGAAGAGGGCCGCCCCGCTTGCGTGAATGTCACTTTCTAATCTGAATGACCAGCAGAATGAAGTGGATCTATTAAGGCACCGGTAGGCAATATGTTTTCTTGTATAGCAGAATATACTAGCAGTAGTGTTAACTTAAGATCCGGCATTTATCTGATATACAGAGAAAAATGAGTAGCTTTCATCTCTGCAGTTTAGAATAGGTTTCTCTTTTGTATCACCAGAATATACACAGTTATGAGTTATGATATTGAGTGAAACTCTGTCACAGATCCCCTATGCAGCGCTGCATGGTGCTCTGGCATTTGTGTTCTGTGTGTGTTTCCTCTGTCAGCTCTGTGAGTTGTTTTACATTACATTAGCTTCTTAGCATATGAAGATTTGCTTCGCATGACAGTGCCGTTCTGATGCCTCTGTATCTTGCTGTATTGGAACTCCACTGGGGGGTGGGGGGGGGGGGGGGGGGTGGTTGGGGTGTATTAGTTCACTTAATTTTTGAGACGCACTCCCCGTTTCGGATTCGCTCACTGTTCCTGTCCCCTCTTCCCTCTCTCCCACTAGCAGCTTCAAGGGGTCGCAGTCAGGAGGTGTTTTAATCTTGCTCTCATGCTGAACCGGAAGGTCATGACACTTAGGTCTGGTTCGGCAAAGTCGCCTTTAAGCCTTCAGGCCAGCTAAAATTTTTTGTAGACTTTTGTAACTTTTTATCTTTAAATTGATGCCTTGTATGAGTACTTCATTGTTTATGTGGAGAAGTTTCACACTAAATAACTTGTTAGATAATTTTATCAGGTAATTGTTACTAATATGTGTAGATTTTGTGTAATGTATGCACAATAACTTTTTTATTAAATATTTATTTTTAGTTTACATTATTTTATTTTTACACACTTTTATACACTTTTTGTTACATTTTTTAAATCCCATTAAGGGATAACTATCTAATAATTTACTTTTTACACTTAGTAATGTATTAGCATATTCATATATGTTAATACATTACCTTCTGTGTCAGTACGACACAGGCAGCAGTCAGGGCAGCATACAGTGTGCCCTTACTGCAGGCTTCCTATACAGACAGCCCTGGGGCTACTCTAGGTCCTCCGGGCTGACTTTACAGATGTTCTCACCCCCGGAGCTCCATTAGTGTCATCCAGGAAGTCCCTATCAACTATAAGCATGGGAATATCTTCTATTTGGCCGGGACTGCTATCAACAGTAGAGTGGGCTGGAAATTTAGAGGTCTCTAGACTTCACTGCAGATTAACAGCCTGCAGTGCCCAGGCACGTAGCCATACAGTTTAGTGGGACACGGTCATCTAAGAGTTAATGGATTATCACCTCAATTTTACACTAGCCGGCCCTCTAACTTTACACATTTCTGAAATATACCGCGATTAAAATAAACGACACCTGAATTACAGACGAATCCTTGAACTATTATGGAATTTGTTTCAGTTCCCTGTTTCTGTCACAAATGTATTACTTCACGAAGGGTTCACTACAAATCAATCATGTTCTCGCTTGACATTATGTCATCAAAGAGTCATCTTGCTTCTCCCAGACCCTTGCTCTGAAAAATATAAGCCATTCCTAATGACGTAATATCTCACTACTGGACGCATAAAAAAGCGACTATAGTTCAAGGCCTAGAACATTTCCTTTCCTTCTAGTAAAGTAATGGAAGACTTCCCACGGCTTAGCGCCGTGATAGTCGACAGACGACTCTACAGTGCCATTAATAAGAATCGATCTTCTATTAGGCTCTGTAATACTGGCTATTTATGTCCTCTAACCTAGCACTACATGTGTCGTAGCAGTAAGAATGACCAGTTGCGAGCACTGGACTCACAAAACAGGCCCTGTCAATTTACTCAAATCTAACCAGCCCAAATACAATATCTCCATTACCATATCACAAAGAAAAGCTGCATGTGGTGATGCATTAAAATTTCACTCTTGGACACCATACACATATTCCCTTCAAATGATGTAATGTACAAGCAACAAGAAACAGAAAATAAATGTTGACTCCCAAATAAACTTATCATCACACTAAACTCCCTGTAATTAATTATCTTACACACCCCCTGAAATTAATATTATACACTGTACTCCTGAAAATAATTATCAGTAGCAGATACTTGTACCATGAGGCACTTGAAAATTCATTTATCATTACATACACTACTCGTTACTGTACACACTATTAATGATGTTAAGAACAACAAGGAGCCCCCTTTGGCACTACATATGCATGACAAACATGACAAAGCTTGCTTGTATTCATTTTATGGGCTATTGAGAATAATAATAGCGGGGCAGAGGGGGGGGTGGGGGGGGACAGAGAGGATGATTATGATCTCTCTGGATCTAAGCTAGACTCCTTCAAAAATGAGATCTGAGGTGGATGGTTAGATACCGGTTGGAAAGTATGGCTCCATGTGGCAATACAGAACATCTGACTTACACATGTTTCATTTAACACTTTCTTTTTTTTTTATCTTCCTTCTGCAATCTACTCTAATATTTTTTTTTATATAGAACTTGCCATTTGTTGGGTTTAACTTTATCATGACTAGCCCTCTAAGTTGGTTTGGTGCTATAATTAGTGTTGAGGTATTGCTAAGTTGCGTTGCTATCGAATCGAATCGATTTGATAGCTGTCGAATAGTCGGCCCGCTATCGATAAGGTTTTTCATAGTGACGCATCGCGATGATGCGGCCGATTGACCATGTAAAGATTTCTATGGGAGGAGCTACGAACACCTTCATTATACAAGACACCAAACAATGGCTGGAGAAGCTGAAATTTAACCATCCACAACAGTCAAATGGATACTTGCTAGCTATCTTAGGCAACACACGTTTAGTGTTATAAAAGTCAGCAGAAAAAATTGTCACAGACCATATTACTATCCCTGTCTTGTAGCATCAGCACTGACCACTAATACCTGCATCACCCACCAAATTAAAAATGTTCCCAATGATATATTGGGGAGGGGGAGCCAAAGCATATGATTTAAACCATCATTTAAGTTGAGCTGGACATTAATATCCCTTTCCTGGAACGGGCAGCACTGACCCCAAACGCTGCATGAACCGCACATTTATAAAAAGTTGCCTAGGAAAAATGGAGTCGTTGAACCACCGCTATTTAGTTTCAATCAGACTGGACATTGACCGATACCTGTCGCTGGGCCACATCATGAGCCCCAAACCTGGCATGACCCCCCACATTTAAAAGTGCTGGAAAAAGGCAGTTCTTACAAACCAACCATGTTTTAGTTTACAACTGTGACATTGACTAATAACTTCCTCGGGCCGACAGGCATGAGCCCGCAAAACCTGCATGACACCCCACTTTAAAAATGTGCGCCGTAAAAAAAAAACGAAAATAAAAAAAAAAAAAAAAAAAAAAAAAAAATAAAAAAAAAAAAAAAAAAAAAAAATAAAGAATAAAGGAGTCCTTTCAACGCACCATTAATTTTGTTTCGCAGCTGACTATTGATCTATAACAGTCCTTGTGCACAGCATGAGCCCCAAACGCTGCATGACCACGACACATTTTTAAAAAAAGGTGCCGCGAGAAAAAGGATCTTTCAACGCACCGTCTTATTTAGTGAACTGACTTATTGACTAAACTGTCCTCTGGGCCACAGCATGACTCCAAGAAGGCCAGGAATTTACATGTGGTGCGGTGAAAGCCGCAGGCTTTGCGTCCGTCATCCATATTAACACGCAGGTTAAAATGCCCCTGATGACGCAGCAACGAGAGAACGTCGTGCTGAATGCAGAGTGCGAAGCGGAAAGTGTGGAGACTCCAGCCTTCTCTGTACACAGTCAATACCTGGGTAGCCCCGACCGAGCTGTGCCCCTCCTTATGAGTGTGACCAATTGAGCTTGCCCATTCTCCTGGAATACTGGTGCGTTGAAGCGCTCGCTGTTACAAGACGCCCCAGGTGACCTTTTTTTTTTTTTTTTTTTTTTTTTTTTCCTTTATCTTGCATTCTTTTTCTCATTTACTACACAGTGCTGACTGAAATGTGTCTCTGTACTCAGTGTGTTCTCTTCTGTGCTCCATACATCCATGTCCTCATTGGATTGAATCAACCTTACATCTGTGCAAGTTTTCCTGTACCTCTCTCTTGTACAATTCTAGAGGACATTTTTTATAGGCACGTATTTGTACAAATGCAAGTTTTAGTACCTTCTTAACTTCTTAGAAAACACGATTTTTCAATATAGGATGGAATCACTCACCACATGTCTCTTGTTCTCTTTTTTCATTGTGTAATTGAAATGATGGTTGTCTCAAAACAGTGATTGAAGGCTATGTGTAAAGGTTCTTTGCAACAAACAAGTCATTTTGCAATATGTGTCCAGTTTGAATAAACAGATGTCGCGTACCGTATTCCTGTTTCTAGACTGCAGCCAGCCATCATGACCCTTGACCACGTCTTGACAATCTGTAAGAACAACGATGTCTGTTAGAAACAACAAATTTTTAGAATTAGGACCTGTAGTATTAAGGCTGCAATGTCAGCACGCAAAATGCCCTCGGCAAAAAATTGCAAAGGGCTTTGTGACCCCTGAGCGCACTTTGGGTCAATTGTGAAAAACAGAATTCGTGTTAGAAACAGACATTTTTTATAATCTAGGGACCTGTAGTAGATTACGGCTGCAATTCAAAAGCAGCTATGACCCCAAAAAATTATAAAAATGACATTCTCAGCCACTGTTAAAATTGTGAGGGAGAAATGCCACTTAAAGCCCCCAAGGATTTCTGGTTAACAAAGGACGCATGATTAATTGCTGATGATCTCACAGCTAGCATGGACCCGCATAAAAATTTATAAATATGACTTCTCCATCAGTCCCTCACCACTAATATAAATAATTAAAGCCCCTCATACCCAAACGCGCACACGGGGAGGGGGGGGGGGGGGGGACCTCATTCCCCCCCTCGCACCGACCCCACGTTCCGAAACACTATTAAAAATTTGTGATACGGAAGTGAGCAAGATAGCCGAGTCTAGAGTTCACATTTCTGTTCCTAAGACCATCGATCTATTGATGGTATCTCATAAACAGTCAACATGACTCTCAAAACCATTGGACAATACAAGCGAAAACTTCTTATGATAAAAGTAGTAAATGGAATGACCGTGTTGTCATGAAATCTTGCTAGTCTTTTACAGTCTCCTGCACAGCAAACCAGGAGCAAATGAACTGTTGGAAAAAAAGAGAATAAAAATTGGCAGTGAAGAAATGATCAGTTTTAAAAAAAAAGTTCAAGAAGAGTACGCATATTCTGTTTGAAAAGGAATGGGAAGTAGACTGGCTAACTTAATCGTGACCTTCGGGCGAATTGGGGCCACAACATCATCAGAGATCCATGCTGATTTCATCCTTGATGAAAAGATCATTTAACGAGTCCACATATCTGTGGATAAGTCGCGAGCTTTGTCTGTAATCGACTGCCTCCAGCGTGTTGCGAAGGTCGGGCTCAAATATGACCTGGCTTGCTGGTCAGCAGACAACACTCACTATGGCGTGACAGGCCATGCTCGCGCATTCGTACCGATCATGCGTTTGGATGACCAGGAAGTCTTGATTGGGCTCGGACACATGCCTAAAACACATCTGGGTGATCGGTGTTGAGAGACGAGCAGAATTAGTCCGTGGCACCATAGATCTTAAGCCTGATCTCTGTGTGTGATGTGTGCCCTGCATTGCATCTTGCGTTGGTGAGAAAAAAAGTGGTAAACAAAGATTGCCAAGGTCACCCCATTGACGCGGCATTGTGTGGACAGGGGAAGAATATTAATTAAAAGGAGGGGGGTAATAAAGGGGGGGAAAAAAGTAATGGGGGTTTGGTGGTGGGGGGGAAAAATTAAGGAGAGAATAGAAGAGGGATTAAATGAATTATAGAAGTATGAGTATAAGATTAGGATGTTTTAACACCTGACATTTGGGAAAATAATGCAACTCAAACAAGTGATTCTCGCATTGATCATCAGGGCAAGGTCCTTCCCATTTCCTATTTTACTCTCTATTTGGTGGGTGAAAAAGTGCTGATTTTTTGTTTTTACCGCGATCCCAGAGTGGCCACCCTAGTAACTGGTTTTCATTTTGATGGCCTTACATGGCGAGGATCATCTTGAGAAATGGAGCATCCAATCACAGTCAGGATGGTGAGAGATTGAGAGCCTTGATTTCCAAGCCTCTGGTCGAGAGAGGGCACTAGCAAACTGATCTTCCTTCATCTTCCTCCTCCGCCTCATATTCGCGCCAAAACCTCCTTTCAAGCAGGACTCTGGTAACATCGTGTCTAGTGAATATCCGCCAAGCCTATGCGCCGACGCCTCCGCTGCCCCAGCACAGCTTCAACACAGCCGCCTGACTTGCTGAGATGATGCAACCCTGAGAGCTGATGTGCGACCGCGACCCTCGCTGTGCACTAACTCTGGACCACCGAACCACTGCTTAATGAAGACGCGACATAAAATAGTGTGAAAGTGTTCTGTCAGGTCGGCCTATGTGATTTCGACGGAGTAGAAAATGGCTCACGTGTCGCGCATCTGGTCCTCTCCTCCTCCGTCGCTGCGGATACCCCTGGTTGTTTCAGAGTGTCGCCAAACGAATCGTTCCAGAAGCTAAGATCACCACGAGATAGCTCATGCTGACTAAGGGCATTGTCGCGCACTAGACCATTTTGCTGGCATCTTCAAAACTGCAAGTGATGGTGCAGAGCTCTTTCACGCTGCCTCCAGCTCTCGTGGTTCACACCCCGAGGTCCGTCACCTCGAGTCTGTTTTTGCTTGACCAGCGATCATGTGGTCACTTCGTACTCCGCTAATGGCATGCGCTGCTAAGCCACAATCGCTGAGCATTGTGAGGGTGAATTCACGTGTGGCCTCCGATACTGTCAACAATGAGACATGGGTTGTATCGGGAGGGCCTGTTGGGAGTGTGCTGAGCGCTGCATACGCAGGCCCACCTAGGCGGGACGACAGCAGGTGCAAACGCGGAAGTGTGACTCATGCACCTCGAGCCTATCTCAGCAGAGCAGTCCGAGACTTCCGCGTACTCTTAGGAATATTTTTGAGCGACAATGGTTCATGACAACTGTTCCCTAGGCAAGGGGATGTGCTCTAGCCTACGCCGATCTTAAGAGGGCGGCCCAGCAGATTTCACCCGTTATCAGCACATCCAACACGTTGCCTGGCACAAGGTTGCTTGTCATCTCATCCAGTCGGCTCGGTCTCATGCTTAGAGGCCGGTCCACTAGGCTCCTGGACCTGTGTGTGGACGGTCTCCTTAATGACAGTATTAATTTTCGCCGTCAACACAGGCTCTGGTGTCTCTGGGCACGGTAGATGCCTACCACAGAGACCTTGGGAGGAAAGAGCCCTAGCACCATTCCCTGCGTTTTGAAGAGGCGTCGGCCTGAGTCCTGATCGCAGGCCAGCTCGTCAGGCCCGACGTCCACAGAGACATCCACTCCCAGCGTCACGCGCAGGTGAGCTGTCATGACAGAGATATAGGGCGTGGCCTTGGCCGTGCTTACTAGTCCATGGTGTCGGTGGTGAGATGTACTTTTCGGGATGAAACACGAGATGCAGACACACTTGAGAAGGCAGCGGCTTGAAATTTAGATGACACGTGGCTGGCCAGGGCAGGGACAGGCTTTTCTGCAAAGAAATGCCTGCTCGCATTGTAATTGGGGCACGCAAAAAAGAGTCCTCGCCTTGACAGTTGCTGTACCTCAATCTGGGTTTCCACTCAGATATGAGAAAGAGCTATGCACATTTCTCAGGGCCAAAAGCCTGGCTAATTGGCGATCATTCAGGCTTTTGGCTTTGGTATGAGTTTGGGTTAAAGTGTTTCTTCTGGCTCACGACCAAACCAGAAGGACAGCAAGGCTGGCTGCTAGAGCTGGCCTTGCTAGTAACGGCGTGCTAGGTCAGTCAAACTGGCGGAAGGAGAAGGGTAGGATGGGTCTCACCGTGGTTCTGGTGGTACTCATGGCAAGGCAGACGTGGAGGCTGAATCGGAGGCTGGGAATCCCTGTTCATGACTCATGAGAGAGCATGGGGCAGCTGAGAACGCTTGGTGGGTCGGCGCGGAGGAGGGAGGATGGGCGTGAGACAGAGGGTGTGACAGTAGGTTGGGAGGCCCTGGCGTCGGCTCTGGCCCCTTTTTTTTTTTGGCCAAGTGTTGGCCCCCTCTCATTTCAACTCAATGCATTCGTGCTGCATGTGACTAGTACATGGTTGGTAGGTGTTTATCCCACTAGAGGTTCTTAGGCTCTATGTATATACTGACGTTATCGGCAAGGCGGCATATGACATCCGTGCTGTGGATGAATTCAGCAGCGGCTGCTCAACTCATGAGAAGGCGCCAGGCTTGAGGAGGTCCTGGAGCCTTTTTGACGGCGATAAGCGAGTGAGAAGGGGTTGCGGGGCTGGACCGTCGGCCTGGCGGAATCATATCAGGTCACGGACTTCATGAGCGATCCGCCGCTGCGCAATTCCCTTTTAGTGGCGGGACCCGGTATTAGAACACTCACCCATCCGTCTTCCTCGCTCGTTCGCACGTTGATGAAGCGCCTCGCTAAGCAAATCCTGCGAAAATACCAAGGATGGATCCCGCAATGTCGTTAAAGAAGGGGGGGGGGGTTAAACCAAAAAAAAACAAAAAAAAAAAACACATCATCATCGATGCAACTGAGGTGAACTTGGTCATCATGACTTGTCGCACTCCAAAAGCGGGCAGGCTACAAGGCTAGGCAACTGCAAATAGGCGTTGCTCGGCGTGCCTAGGGGGGCGGGGGGGGGGGGGGGGATTGTTTGCAAGATGGACGGGAGGCGGGATAAGAAGTCTGTTGGCATCAGTAACGGGGTCGTCAAGCAGCAATATATCATAAATAAAAAAAACTCCCCCCATCTTGATCTTTCTTATAGCATGCCTTCTGTACCCCAACTCGCATTTTGTCATCAAAGAGGTCTTCACAGACAATTGGATTATCCACGAGTGGTGGGTACACGAAGTTGATATTTGGCTGCTTCACATGTTGGAAGCGCGGATGGCTGATGATCGCTGATGACACATTTGTGGCCGTGACTAAACCGCTGAGGCACGGTGAGGTAAGACTGCTAATGCAGGTTGCCATTAACCACATGAAGTGTACAGATTGGCGACGATCGTTCTGTATACTTAGATTCAGGGCAGGGTCGCCATGACGCCAGCGATGACAGGCTGACGGTCCTCTCGTACAACTGACGATCCGTCTGGCTTGCGTGGTTGTCGGCTCAGGCAGCTGGATAGAGAGGGCGACCTTCTCGACAGAGCTCGTCACCTCTACCTCCATGTGCTACTCCCCTACCTCGTTGCGTCGCTTACCACCTGCATTTCGCGATCATGTTAGAAATATAAAATTTGAGGAAAAGGTTTATGAATTAGTTTTGGAAAGTCTCTATTAAAAGACCAGTGCAAATCACGAGCTATTACTCGATTAAAAATCGTCCCATACTTCCAATCAAATAAAACATAGTAATTGCTGTAGTCAAATTTAACTATGCAAAGGTGTCTATCAACAACATCTGGAAGCGGCAATATAAGTCCAAAAAACACGTATCTGATTTATGTTTTGGTATAATAAAGAGAACGCCACCTTGTATGCTTTTTGCACCCTTTCAATTCACCTGTGGTGGAAATATAGAATTCTGTATTTAAAGATTTACGTAGGGATGCTGCGTCAAATGACAGTGCTGGGTTGTGGGCAAAATCAAAAAAAACACGTGAAAAACTGTTATGTTTTGATATAAATCCAAACGTATTTTTTGCACCTTTTCAATTCACCTGTGTAATATAGAAATTAAGCTGATTTTAAGATTTACGTAGATGCTCGACGTCAATGAACAGTGCTGGGTTGGGCGCAAAATCAAACCAAACCATCTAACTGTTATTTGATATAATAAAGCGGTATTTTTGGCACGCTTTCAATTCACACTGTGGTGAATAAGAATTGTCTGTTTTTAAGATTTACGTAAATGCTCGCGTCAATATATGCAGTGTCTCAGGTAGCGCAAAAGTAATAAAACACGTAACTGTTATTTTTGATATATTACAAGCGTTATTATTTTGCACTTTCAATCACCTGTGGTGAATATAGGGAATTTGGCTGTTTAAGATTTACGTAGATGCTGCGCTGAATAAGCAGTGCGGGTGGTGGCAAAAGTCGAACAAAACACAGTAACTTTTATGTTTTGATATAATAAACGGTGATTTTTTGCAGGCGCACTTTCACGTAGTTCACCTTTCTACCTTATCCGACTGAAGCAAGATTTCCCCTTGCTTATTTGGGTCTCCCCGTTTCAATTCACGCTGTGGTGAATATAGAAAGTTGCTAGTTTAACAGATTACTTAAATAGTAGATGCTGCGCTCAGATGAGCAGTTGCTACGGATTGCGCATATGTAATAAAACACGTAATCTGTTATGTTTTGATATAATGAAAACGGTATTCTATTTTGCACCTTCATCACCTTGTGTGAATATAGATATTGCTAGTTCTAAAGATGTTACGTAAAATGCTCGCGTCAATGAACAGTTTGCTGGCTGTGAGCAAAAGTCAACAAAATCACGTAACTTGTTGTGTTTTTATATAATATACGAAACAGTATTTTTCAGCCTGTGCATGTCACCTTTGTATATAAAATTTGCTGTTTTATATAGGATTTACAATGTAGATGCTGCGTCAATGAACATTGGCTCGGGGATTTGCGCAGAGGAGATAGTCAAAAAAAACGATAACTGTGATGGTTTTGTGTCTGTATGCGATACACGGTATTTTTGGCAACAAACAACCGCTGTGTCTGACTACTCAATGATTGCTGGACTTGTATTTAATGTTGCAAGTTTGGCATATATCACTATCACAGGTGTTACTATGGGTAAAATTGAACAACCTATCTGAAAATGTAGTACTCGATAATAAAAAGTGGAGGTTTTGCAGCTAACAAACGAGAGCCTGCAGTTACTAGATAAATCAGATAGTTTTATCCAAAATAAGTTCAGGAGCTCCCAATATCAGGGAAATATTTCAATAGGCAAGATCTGTTAATAATAAAGACACTTCCACTAGCAAATGTCTACACTAATCTTGTGAAACTTTATCAGGTGTTCTTTATAGATATAGCTTGTCTGTGTTCCGCCTCACTCTTATCGCCCACCCCGCCCCCGCCCCTCCCGGCTCACACCAGCCGTGAATTTACAGCGGTAGATGGCTTCTTTAAAATTCTCTAGCTAACTACATAAAACATCTTCTAAATCTCTAATCTACACTAAATTGGAGGATCGATGCAGCTAATAGACTAATTTCGCAGCTGTTTAGCCGTCAAGGCAGAGCGCAGTCCATCACTATGAGACCGCTGATTAGACACTGAGGCTGAACAGGAAAAGCCCTGTTCTATGTAAAGACCGAGGCCATGTGATTTTTCGCAGCCAATTCGAGGCATAACGCATATGCACATCCAGTCCATGAACGTCGCAGCACACATCTCACATCACCGTCTGCTCTTATTCTGTAATGCTGATTTTGGCTGTCCGGCAATTTAACAGGAATCTGCCGAAAGCGCGATCTTAATAAGATGATACGCACAGAATTTAACCTTTAATTCCTCCGGCAGTGATTCGTGGAAGATAGCTTCGATCACCATAAATAATCACCTGCCCGATTTCTTACTTTGTCTGATAAAAATCGCGCAAACACTTGGCTTATAAAATAGCTCTGATACTGTTTCTAATATTTATCCCATAGAGGCAAACTCGTATTGTTTGAAGGTTTTTTTTTTTTCTGTTTAGTTTTTTTTGGATTTATAGTTTTTTTTATTTTTAGTTTTTTTTTTTTTTTTTTTTGTCTACTGTTTGCGAGCTAAGATACTTTAAGTTATTGTAACGAGCACAGCCTAAATATATATGAATCATTCTCTGCAGCTACATACTAGGGTGTGCTACGTTCTAGTGCCCAATACGACAAAGCTCTGGCTCAGTGCAGATCATCTTTGACTCGCGAAATAGAAAACCTATATCTGTCCTTCAAACCGGCACATACGCAAACCCTCACCTCTGCTTTGTCACCTCCACCTAAAGAAATATTTCCGCCTGAATCGCTCTATCATTTCTTATCTCATGAAAAGCACAAAATATGCTTGTGCATGTGAGACACAGCCCTTTGTCATCTCGCCCCCCTCGACTACTGCTAACATCCTCGCTCTGAGGGCCTCCCCAGCTATGCACCCGTCCGCTCCCATCCGATCCGGAAAAAACCATCCTAACTCATGCTAGCCCGTCTGTATCCTACCTCTATCCTCGCTATCTACCCCTGCTTCTCACCTCTGCCGATCACCGCTTCACTGCTACCCTATTGCCGTGCAGGCGAATCCAGTTCAAGCTACAACTTTGACCTACAAAGCTCTCCCATAACGCTCCTCCACCTTGCATATATCCTCTGCCGTTAATCTCTAAAATACTCACCCTCACGGCAACCTCCGCTCCTCACAGACCTTCTCTCTCTTGCTCGGTCCCTCTTATCACCCTCTCATTGCGCATAACCGTCCTCCAAGACTTCTCTCGTGCTTCCTGGCCGCACACTCTGGAACTCACTGCCACGCAACACCTTCACTCTTCCTCCCTCTCTCTCACCCACAGGCTTCAAACGTAACCTCAGAAAAACCTACCTCTGCAGGATGTGCCTATAACTGCACACATTAACCCAGATTGCACTTCGCATGAAATCGTGCTACCTCGCTCCTGGTCTTTCTTAACAAAAAAAATTCGACTGTAAGCACTATTCATTCACAAACATGTCGTGCCCCTTACACCTTCTGTCTCTTCACTTCCCAGCCCCTCCCCTGTAGATTGTAAACCCCATCGCGGGCAGGGGAGGCCTCTCTTCGCCCTCTGTATCCACGTTGTTAGTACAACATTATTGTCACTTTGTAATTGGTTTACGCATGTAATAATATGTGGCCCCTCTGAATTAGCAACGCCCTTGGAACATGGGCGTTCCAAAATAAATGATAGATAAATGATAATCCACTCATAAGCTTTGTCTGGCTTTCGCTGTTATGGCGCCGATGTTTGCTTTCAAATAATCATTAAATGTGTTTAACTTCTTACAATTGTAGGTGCACACGCTCACCGCCTATTATCGCCACGCAAATCTTGGTGGTCTATTAAAAAGGGTCACAGGCACCTATCATACAGCCAAAAGTTTGGAGTGGGACTGTTCAGTTTAAACATCAATTGTAGAACTATGGCGTACCACATGCTTTTTGATGCCAATATACTGCCATTTCGCCCATATTCATGGTGCGCGTTTATAAGGGAAATGTATTTATGTAGACTATCTCTGTTTAGGTAATTTATTTGCTTTGGTGTCCTCATACTTATGATTGTTTATAATGCAGGTTGACCTCAGGCATGAAGTGCATTTTGTGTACTTTGAATTGGGTTTCAGGGAGTTTTTTAATTAACTTATTAAATGTTATGTTTTAGGGGATATTTGTCAATAATCTGTGAATATACCTCACTTTAAATTAATGATATACTGTAACCATGAAAACTAATTACAATAAACAAACAATTTCAAATTATGCCGTCTGACTCCAGGAGGATACTTTATCCTATTTCCTTTAATATATTCACTTTATTAACACCATCTATAACACAATGTTGCAAGAAGATAAAACTTTAGTAACTTTGGTAACAAATATTGCAGCATGACCCCAAAATCCACACAGATGTCCTTATGACCCTCAGATTAAAAAGTGCTGGAAGAAAGTATTATTTGAACCAGTATTTTAGTGAAGTGGACATTGACTATCCATGTCCTGTACCACAGCATGACCCTCAAACCTGCATGACCCACAGATCACAAAGTGTCGGAAGAAAGTAGTATTTGATCTACCATTTTAGTTGAACTGGACATTGACTATCCCTGTCCTGTACCACAGCATAACCCCAAAACCAGCATGACCCACAGATTAAAAAGCGCCAAAAGAAAGTAGTCTTTGAACTACCATTTTAGTTGAACTGGACATTGACTATCCCTGTACTGGACCACAGCATGATTCCAAAACCCGCATGAGAATGAGATATTTACAACGCTGACATGTAGCACCAGTTACTATAGAATATCTGTAACCCAATTTGCGTACAAGTGCACGATTTGCGCCAAACTGAGATGCACTGAGTGAAATAGAACTATTTAAAAGTTATATGGATTACATATGGCGGTTTTGGCACCACTGACAACAGGCGGCAGTTATTATAAAATATCTGGGGGCTATTGGCAAAAAAACTGAGACGCACAGACACCGATAGCAATGCAAAAACAAAATGGACAATTTAACCTCAGGTGGGAGGTCTGCTGGCCACAAAGTGTCAAATAAAATTGCTATTTCCATGTGAGTTCAGGACAGGACAGGCTGGGCTGCACATCATCAACCCTCCTTTCCGAACCCCCAACCCCCTCAGCTGTACACAGCACTAGATTTCTTTACAAGTCTCTCTCTAACTAAATCAGAACTTAAATTCTTTAATCTAACTATTCTAAGCTTCACAACTACAGGGATGGTTTTCTGTATAAAAGAAGACCCTCTCTCTGAGCTGTGACAACAGCTATTGGGACAAGCAGTGAGATGTGTTGCTCTGTAGTGAGATCAGTGAGAAATGAGGCTGAACAGGAAATGGAGTCACATACATAAAACAAGGTCATGTGATTTTTGCAGCCAATGAGATTCATACACCGCCCAATCATGACGTCGTACACCCAGCTCACCCTGCTCTATGCTCTTTGTTGATTGGCTGGTCTCCAAAATTAAAGGAAGCGCTGAAAAAGGCACAATTATATATGTGATAACGATGATCATTACGATATGCAAGTAAACTATCGCATCTTCGCGAAACACAGATAAACGTAAAAATCGCGGCGATTTAAATTTTTGTCGATAGTATCGCTCATCCCTAATTGTAATTAAGTTCTGGGTTACTGTGTATAATATAATTAATCATATAATGTATACTAGGATCTTTGGTGGTCTAAGGAAATGGGTGGATTATGTAATTATCTTTGGTGGAGAGTAGTGGAAGTCATAATGCTGCATAACTGGTTGTCTTGTGCAGAGAGGGGGTTGATGTAAAATGAGTAGAGATCAGAACAGTGGTTAATATTACATATATGTGGTCCAACGGTTACACATCTCTTCAAGCCCAATATTGTATTGACTATTACTTTCTGTTTACTTAGCACTAATCATAGAGATGAGTGTACAGGCAATGCAGTGGAGCTATAAATACACAGCTACACAGAGCTCTCTGCTCTTTCATCAGAGTGCCTGTCAGCCTATGGCAAGTGACCCACTGAGTGACATGGCCCCCAAGGAATCTGCTTGGTAAGGCCGAAAACCATTGTGAGTTTAACAACTAAATTACCCTACAAAAACCTAGTTAGAGGAAATTAGGTAGTTGCTCTTTGTTTGGGCCAAAGTCATCTACATTTCTTTCAAATGTTGACAATAGTCAGAATCATGAGTCAGTCTTATTAATGTGTTAATGCCATTGAAGGGTCGTTGATCCAAGGATTTATTCTGATTGCCAGATTGGAGTCAGGAAGGAATTTTTTCCTAAAATGAGGACAATTGGCTTCTACCTCATGTTTTTTTTTGCCTTCCTCTGGATCAACATTGTAGGACAATAGGCTGAACTGGATAGACATCTGTCTTTTTTCGGTCTTACAAACTAACTATAATGATGATCACCATATGCTCTCCTGAGACTTTATGCAAGAAACACAGGGCATATGACAAAATTGCCTAGACCTGACAACATAAGTGGTACTAAAGTACTTTTCCTTATTATTTAGTATTATTATGACAAAACTTTATACAATTTTTATTTGAAGTTATTTTTATTTATATTATAATAAGTATCACCATTCTCTTTTTTTTAGGTTTTGACCTCATAAAATGTGAAGACCCAGGAATACCAAATTATGGCTATAAGATACGTGATGAAGGTCACTTTGCTGATACAACTATCATGTATAGTTGCAACCCTGGATATACAATGCATGGGAGCAGTATTTTGACATGTTTAAGTGGCGATCGAAGAGTGTGGAATAAGCCTCTGCCAACATGCACTGGTAATATTAAATAGACAAATGTTTCTTCTTTAACCTGTCACATTGGTTATGCTACCCTTGCTGAGGATTCAGTAGTTTCAGAGCATTTAATACTAAAATCTAGCAGTTTGCAGCCTGTTCTGCCAGAGAGAGTCCACTTAGTTCACGTGCATGTGTAAGCCATGACAAAATAAACAAAAGGTGGACCGCTCACCTGGATATAATTAATGGACTTCAGTGCACGGAAGGCTCCAGGACTCTAGGACGCCAGTATTCCTTTATGTTGAAGATTGTTGAGCCCAGTACTGATGAAAAAATCAATTGTTTAAAACTTCACTTTTATTAAAGCATCATTATTAAAAGGTGTTAATGACATCTTGCAGTACAAAAGTAGACAGCAAATGCGTTTTGGGCAGTTTCTTTGCTTACAATAGACTGTCATTACACTTGTTTAAAACACATGCTGGGCCCCGGATAGGCCAAAAGTAATCAGATTATTGTGACTACTTCTCATTGCCACTTCATTGCATCCTAAAATAACCCATGATTTTATATAATACAAAGAAAAATCCTTTATCTACTCTGGTTTTTTTTTTTTGGGGAAAAAATTTGTTTTTGGGGGTTTTTTAAAAAAGGGAAATTAAAAATTTTTCCCCCCTTGGGTCCCCCCTTTTTTTTTTTTAATTTTTAAAAAAACCCCCCCTTTTTTTTTTTTTTTTTTTCCCCCCCTTTTTTTTTTTTTTTCCCCTTTTTTAAAAAAATTTTTTTTTTGGGGGCTTTTGGGGGGTTTTTCCCCCCCAAAACTTTTTTTTCCCCCCTTTTTTCCCCGGGGGCCGTTTCCCCCGGGGAAAAGGGGGGGGCCCCCCCCCTTTAAACCCCTTTTTTTTTTTTTCCCCGGTCCCCCCCCGGGGTTTTCCCGGGCCCCTTTTTCCCTTTTTTTTTTTCCCCCCCCCCCCCCAAATTTTTGGGAAAAGGGCCCCCCTTTTTTAACCGGAAGTTTTTTTTCCCGGTTCCCGCCCCCCCAAATTAAAACCGTGGGGGCCCCCCCGGGGGCCCTTTTCCATTTTTAAAGGCCCCCCCCCCAAAAAACCTTTTTTTTTTTTTTAAAACCCCGGGAAACCCTTTTTTTTTTTCCCCCGGTTTTTTTTTTTTTTTTTTTTTGGGAAAAAAAGGGGGTGGGAAAAAAAAATTTTTTTTTTTTCCCCCCTTTTTTTTGGGGAAAAAAACCCCAAAATTTTTTTAAAAAAAAAAATTTTTCTTTTTGGCAAAAAAAGGGGGAAAAAAAACCCCCCCCCCCCCCCCCCCCCCCCCCCCCCCCCCCCCCCCCCCCCCCCCCCCAAATTAATTCCCCAAAAGTTTTTTTTCCCAAAAAAAAAAAAAAAAAAAAACCCCATTTTTTAAAACCATTTTTGGCCCAAAACAAGCCCCTTTTTTAAATTTAAAGGGGGGGAAATTCCTTTGAAAAATTGTGATGTCAACCCGCACTGTATTCATGTATACCTCATTTAAAAAGGGCGATAGTTGCCCCTTGGGTTTTCCATCTGTTTCATGCAGTGAGTACATGGGCATTTAATTTAATTTATACCCGGAATTTAGTGAAATTTTGTTTAAAAAATTTAAATACTTCTCTTTCATTGGGATTAAATTTTTGGAATTTAAAAAAAAAACCCCCAAGGCATGACATTTTGCCCTCATTAAACCAAATTTTTACTTTGTTTTGGAGGGAAGGAAAATTTTTTAAAGTTCCATTAATTTATTTATATGGAAGTTTATAAACTGAAACTTTAGGGGGTTTTGTGTGGGGTGTGTGTTTTGGGGTTTTTCATAAAAATGCCAATGAAAGTGAAAAATTACCATAACCAGGGGGGGGGGGGGGGGGGCCCCCCACTTTACAAAACCATATCACATTTCTTTAAAACAAAAAAGGGCTTTGTTCACATTTTTATTTGAGGCCATTTTACCAATTGAAGCGTACGCGCTCTAATATGACGAAATGCCCCCCAACATTAGGGAAATCCCAGTTTCTTAGAGAACTAGGGAAACGCCCCCTCTCTCCGAAAAAAAACATCGATTGTGGGCGGGAGATAATTGACTGCCATTACCCCATAATAACATCTAGGGCCGGGGTCTGCCGCCCCCCCACCCCCATGCCGTGGATACACCCACTCCCAACACCCGCTAATTGGGGGGCGACGTACCCCTGAAATTTAGCCTTGGAACCTACCCAACAGGCAACTTTAAATGCGGGAAAGGGTTTTTAAATTTTTACACAGAAAGAACAGGGCAACACTATACTTCTTTTAGAATTCCATCCACCCACACAGTGAAGGCATTCCCAGTGGGGGAACTGATCGCATTAAGGGGGCTTAGGGAACCTCAGAATTTTTGAAACCAGCACAAAACATTGAAACTTATCAATGACAAACCCAATTGACACGGGAAGGGGAAAAAAATGGTGATAAAAAAAGGGGGATAACTCTTGTGAAAATGCCATAAAGATGAAATGAATGAAAACACAGTATTTTTTTCTACCAACCACAGCAAAATTCCGGGTTTACGTATATACAGTATAAGCCACCCAAAAACTAGGCACCTACTTTGCCACAAAAAAATGGGGAAAAATTTTTGACACAGTTAAGCCTAGGGGGGAAAAAAAACTGGAAAACAAAAAAAAAAGGGTCCAATAAAATTACAAAACAGGGAAAGGCAGTTTTTTAAAGTCCCCTAAGGCAGGGATAGGGGGTATATGTCCTCCATGGGGAGATATGTCCCCCAGGGAGTATTTTTCCCCAAAGGGTGGGTTTAGGCATGAATTTAGTAATCTCTCCAAAAGGCCGTTAAAAGCAGTATAGGGAAATAGCAGGGACATTCCCCCCAAGGGAGGGAATTCCCTATAGGCAGGTTTAGGCATGTTAGGGAGGTAACCCCCCCCAATTATAGGGATTATAGCAGGTAATGTCCCCCTAGGCAGATTTATAGGCGGGAAGGGGAAAATATGTCCCCAAGGCAGGTTTAAAACCCCATAGCGGTATAAGTAATCTTACCTCCTCCCTTGTGGGAAAAAACTTTAAAATACATGACTTTTTAAAAACAGTCATTTTAAAAACAGAAAAGAAGTATAAGCACCCCCAAACTTTATTGGCAGTTCCAGCATGACCCCTTTACGCTGCAAATGACTTCTCATCTGCCATTCAATAAAACAATTATAAAAAATTTTAAAAAACATCAGTCCTTTTAATTTGTGCACAGTGGTCCGCTGTATTACCCATTATATTAAGGCACTTTAGATATTGCTTGTACAGCAGATGTAATTGAAGGAGATTTAATTCAAATTGTTTAGAATTTTTTTAACTCTCGTTTATATGCATCAAATTATACTTTCAAGTGCTCTTAACCAAATATAAATGGCATTCATACTTTCCAGGGGCATGTATGATTGTACAAGATATTGCATTTATTTCTATTAACGATAATAAATTAGTTAACGCTATATATTGTTACAAATGATATTTCCTGTTGGTTGTGGCTAGATGACTGATTACAGAAATGAATGAAACTATTCAATTATGGCTGATTTTTAACATATATTTTACATATGCAGCCGAATGTGGTGGTCGAATTTATGCAGCAGCATCTGGACGCATTCTGTCTCCAGGTTATCCTGCACCTTATGAAAATAATTTACACTGCACATGGATTCTTGAAGCAGACCCTGGGAAGACAATTAGGTAATACCAAAGTAGTTTATCTCATACTGTATATCATATGGTGTATATTAATTATAATGCTGTGAAAAAGGCAGTTACCAAATCTATCTAATATGTGATCACAATCACAACGGTTAATTGTTAATTTTTTAATATTTAAATATAGGTGTTAATTAACATTTAATACATGGTCGTAACTTTTACATTATAGGTTTTAACATTAAAAAGAGACATATTTACTAAATGAGATAGTCTCATTTTGTGCAATAATATATAAAAAAGTAAAGACATTTTGTGTGACATGTATGAAGGGGTCATTTTTACTTTTCTGGTGTTAAATGCGGCAAAATTAATAAGTCTGCCTAATTTCCTGATGTATGGCACATCGAATGAACATGTTTGATGCATTGTGCGTCTGGCCTGCCTGTAATGCACCAAACATGTGGAAGCGTTCTGGGCGCGTCACACCACATTCGTATTATTAGACACATATATGAATGTGGCCCGGCAATGCTAGGCGCATTACTGCTGGAACATGCAGGCCTATTTCAATGTGGTATGTCTGAGACTGATTTGTCGTAGTGGGACTAGATTTGTCATGAGGGCAAAAAGTATCAATTATCTTTTAACTTATACCTGTAAAATAATAAACATTTATTTAGGATAATTAGCAAACTATTTAAAATTAAATAATATAAAATATTAAATTATGTAATATATATATAAAATAATATTAAAGTAATAAAAATGCCTTAAAAAATCTCTCTCTCGCTCTCTTTATTATGGAATTTGGCAAATATAAATAATTTTGGTAATCCTAATTGACCTAAAATAAGTAAGATTTATTCTGATTTCATGTCAGATAGTGAGAAAAACATGCATATGTAAACTTCTAGTTTCAACTGCAATATCCCAAAAATATAAAATTATCTCCTATAAAATCAAATTAATTTTAAATGAAATAACCCACTGATCTACATTTTTTCTGAACACAAATTAAAAAGTGTAAAAAAAGTATTTTGTAAGATTTTAATTCTAAAAAATAAAAAAAAATCTCCAGAAAATTTTAGTATTAACATCATACATTATAAATTAGAAAAGCAACTGAGTGAACTGTTTGAGCAGCCATTGTAGAATTCTGTAATTCATTTATACACTTTTGGTGCATTACTAATGTGCCAAAGAACCGTGGCGCGCCAATCACATACACTAGGGGCCGCATGTATGAAATTTGGTGTTTAAACGCCAAATTTCATGCGCATCATAATAGCATAGAATGTGCCTGATTTATGAACCACTCTACAGCGGGATATAAATCAGGCACATTCTAGCGCTAGGGTGATATTTCTGGATTAGGTATTCCACTTTGAAAGTGCTCTACCTGTTCCAGCTGTAAGGCGCCTAGAAATGCCATAGGGAAGCTATAAATCTATAGCTTCATATGGTTCTATTGTGCCCCACCTCCGGCACACAACCCGAAATTAGGCGCATTACAAAGTGCCGCGGGAGCTCTGTAACATGCCTGATAATGGCGTGCGGGAGGGATTTCAGTAATGCAATTGGGGCTCCTCCTGATGTCGGGCTGAAAATACACCAGACTTCTGCTGAAGTCCCGTTCATACATGTCCTCCTAAGTGCGTCAAACTTTAGGCGTCAATTATGACTACACATTCACCACTTTCATATATTCAGGCATATTATACACTAAAAAAAAAAGATGTGAAAAATTGTGTTGATGCCAAGTTTCATACATGTCGTTTATGTTCATCCGAAAAGATAGATAGATTGTAATAGATAGAAAGATAGGTCATAATAGATAATGGGTCATAAAAGGGAGATAGATAGATAGATAGATAGATAGATAGATAGATAGATAGATAGATAGATCATAATAAATAGATAACTGATCATAATAAATAGCTAGATTCTAAAAGATTGATTTTCATAGCTAGAGAGACAGATAGATAGATAGATAGATAGATAGATAGATAGATAGATAGATAGATCATAATAAATAGATAACTGATCATAATAAATAGCTAGATTCTAAAAGATTGATTGTCATAGCTAGAGAGACAGATAGATAGATAGTTAGATAGATAGATAGATAGATAATAAAATAGTAATAGATTAAAAATACAAATATTATAAAAGTAGTTGTCCATTAGAGCTTTCAGCCTGTCATTCCTGGTAATTGAACGAGGGCGTGTTTCGTCTTCTCTTTTGATCCCTTCCCCCCCCCCCCCCTCAGCCACAGGGACTAGTAATTTCATCAGGGGGGGGGTTTGCTGCCCGAGTTCACCCTGGTGTCCTGCCAGGTCGTTACAGGGGAGGGCGATCTATGAGTGTAGAGAGGAAAATGAACGCTGTGTAACTTAAAAAGAGCAAGGGGGCAATTTTTCCCCAAACCCCTGCTTAGCTTTTCAAGCTCCACCTCCGCAAAAACAAGGGAAGTGTTACTATACTCAGGGGTTCACTAATACAGAAGCATAAAGTATTCACAGCCTGATTTTTATAGTATTATATCCCCAGTTCCAAAACCATCATGATATAGAACAGACGGGGCACTGCTGTCACATCTATCTGTGTAGAGAGCAGAGGAAGCAGCACACACGGGGTTAAAACCAGGCAGTAAACACAGATCCAGATCCCCTCCCCCCTCCAAAGAAATTCTGTGGGGGGGGGGGCTCTCTGCCCACCTGTTTCAAAGGTGAGAGCCCTTTCAGACCTACAGCCAGTAAAAAAGGGAATCAACGGTGGGCTACTATAGAGATTTGGGGAGCGATTATAATACAACAGGGCTAGCTCAATCAGTAGGACATTTTTAATGAACATATATTTCAAAGCCTTGTTTTTAAAGATCTTTAATTAAAACCCAATCATTGTAGCGAGACAACCCCTTTTAAATAGATTAAGAAAATACAAAATAATTCATAAAGCTAGAAAAAATAGACCCAAAAAGATAGAAAATAGATAGATAATAGATAATAGATAGATAATAGATAGTAGTTCCAAAACATTGAATTGCTCGGCACACCTCTAAATGTTAATTCCAGGTGCTGGGTATAATAACCATCACACATAAATCAAGTATATACCCGCACAAAATGTCCAAAATAACCACCTTTATTATCAAAATACACTCTCAAGGTATCTTAGGTACAAATATAGAAATTTTAAAAGCGACCATCAATTGGGGGGTTCCTTTTAAAACCCCCCTACGATTGCCACATTACTTCATACCTAAAGATACGCCTTTTACTTACAAAAGCAAAAAAAAGCGACACAACCCAAAAAGGGCTTAATTTTACCGAAAAAGTTTTTTGGATTTGATCAGACGAATGTAATAAACAGATTGATAGATCGTAATAGTTAGATAGATCATAATATAAAGATTTATAGATAAGTAGAAAAATAGATCAATATAGATACATGGATCTAGGTAGATAGATAGATAGATAGATAGATAGATAGATAGATAGATATTTTATCTTAGTTACACATACAACCCATCCTATTTCAGCTTAACATGAAATAAATTATTTGAGTCATTACTTATATGGTGGATTTTCTCATGCACAATATGACAAACTTTATGGAAAAATTTAGAACTCAATCTGACCTAGTTGAGCTTGTTTAATATTTTACTGGGCAGCTTTCATGCCATACAGTATATTCTGAGAGCACATCTTTCTCTGAAGTGTGCATGTGTACTGTATGCTTTCTTTCTTGTATGTTTCAGCTGAACTTTAGATTTGAAGTGACAGTGAAATGTGTATTTTATTATTTACATCTAAACATTATATACACTGTCTGGTCTCTTTTCTTTTGCAGTCTTCACTTTATAGTTTTTGACACTGAAGTCTCACATGATATCCTTAAGGTATGGGATGGACCTGTAGACAGCGATGTTCTTCTGAAAGAGTGGAGTGGTTCTTCTCTCCCTGAGGACATTCACAGCACATTCAACTCCTTGACATTACAATTTGATAGTGACTTCTTCATCAGCAAGTCTGGCTTCTCCATACAATTTTCAAGTAGGTATAACAAGCTGCATTATAAATCTATCATGATTTAGCATCGACATTGCATAGAAATGTTCCTGTGTATAGACATGAGTGTTTTCATCTAGATGAAGCACACAAATGCATAAAGATTTTCTTTTCAAATAAGCCCAGGTTCTAAACAGCATTTCTACAATATCTCCACATTCATTTAATATGCAATGAAGTGAATAAATATTCATAGTAACTGTCAAAAGCAACTCTTTTTGGAATCCGAGTTTCATTTGCACACTTGTTTCAATTCCTGTTTTCAATTATGTCATCTGTGTAGTGGTTCCATTCGTGGGCTATTAAAGGATCATTGTCATTCCAATTCAGCACAGCATGTAGAAAATAGAGATACAAACTGACTTGTGCAATTATATTAATTGTAATCAAGCTACATATTTTTCATTACAGCTTAATTACTATTTAATCAAGCATAAAATCACAGACTGAGCTTAGTTTAAAAAGTGACCCTTATTTTGTAGAAATCACATGTACTAAACATGCTGTGTTGCTGAACTGTCAACCGACAAACACATTACTAATGAAATGTTAGTTTATTTTTACTGTAACATTGTAATAGGGCTACTTAGAGGTGTGAAGCAGCATGAGGTCTTACAGGCTGAATATGAAATTTGTCAGAGCTCAGTAATCAGTTCAGTGGCTGTTACAAATACAAAAGTCTCGCAATACAGTAAAATCTATTGTCCCAATTTATCTTAATATAAGCTTTCACTTATCAGCAGTCATCTCATAATCACAAACAGGATTACAAAGAAAGACAGCTCTCT
Source organism: Phyllomedusa bahiana (assembly GCA_025379985.1). Classification (NCBI taxonomy): domain Eukaryota; kingdom Metazoa; phylum Chordata; class Amphibia; order Anura; family Hylidae; genus Phyllomedusa; species Phyllomedusa bahiana. The sequence continues at coordinate 75,823 of JAODAL010011724.1, forward strand.
AATAAAGCAGGAGCCACCATAATAAAGTAATATCCACCATTGACAATAGATGATGGTCACAGTTCCCCTTCTCCTCCTCCCTGTACACTTACATCTGCACAGGTCACAGAGAATGTCTAAAACATTCTCCTATTGAAGAGTCATCTTCAGTCACTGGTTTCCTTTGTCCAGTTGGCTGGTGAACAGCATATCAGAGCAGAACAGCCCCTCAGGTAAGTAGGAAAATCCTATAATTATGTACGGTAAAGAAAATGCCAATAAAACATTACAAAATACAAATGGATTTGAAAAAAGATTTAAAAAAATAAATAAATAAATAATAATAATATTAATAATATCAATATCTGGCTCTAGTTAGTGAAATTAGTGTAGGTTACACACTATCTTTAATTAGATGCCTACTGCAGGTTAACTACAGTACAAACGTCTAGGTAGTCGACATCTAACACTTTCATGGTAAATCCATGCAGAGATCATAGCTGTGCCAGTGGAAAGACAGCTGTCAGCAATAGCTGGGATCTCCACAAAGAAGGCAAGGATGGTTTATTACCGTGTCTGCCTTCTTAATTGCTTTGTACACAACACTCAATGAGCTTTAAGTATCAGACCCAACTACACAGGAATTTACAAAAAAAAATTGCAAAAATAAAGTTACATAAAAAGGCCCCCTTACGGTCTCTTTCTGTACTTTTTTTTGGAGTTGACATTATGTAAAATAAAGTAACATTTCAAAAACACACAAAATTAAAAAAGTTATTAAAATTAACACTAATAGCCCAAACGCCAACTTTTAGCACCCCCGGGGATATATCATATATATGAACATCCATAATAGAAAAGTAACTTATTTTAGCACCAGTTTTGTTGTTCAAAAATAAATAAAAAGAGAAGAAATAGTAGTTTGAGGGAAAATAGTAAAAAAGACTATTATTTAAAAACAAATCGAATGTAAAAAATACATAAAAATAAAGTCAAATTTTTCATCAGAAAGCATTACAGCATAAATAAATTGGGTGTTCAAGGCACTTACAGTATTGGGTTATAGCCCCTAGACAGGGTCTTCTTAGTTCAAATTAGTACTAACTGGACCTCAGTGTGCATAGCTTTGCGGTTAAATTTAGCAAAACATCATTTTAGAAAGTTTTTGGTGCAAGTGTTGTTTAATTGTTCAAGTACTTATGCTGTGCATTTCTTTTTCTTTTTGGGTTTTTAATTGGGTAAACAGTATATTTTTCAACTGCATAGATTTTTTTTATTTCTATTTTATTCTAAAGCATTTCTCATCTTTTCATCATTAACCTTTTAATATCAATGAATCTGGGGTTAATCCAAAAGAACCCTATGAATTTATAATAAGTTTATATCATGAATAATATTATGCAATGAATATCATTTGCTAAAGACTGTTGTATTTTAATGATGCTTACTGGTAACATCAATTATTTTTAAGCATTAAGTAAAGCAATTTTTGTTTTTGTTTTTAATTTGGCAGAGAGTTCCCTCAAGTGAAAGAGCAAATATTAAAACCATGATAGATATTAACAGTTCTGTAAAGTATGAATTTTAGAATTGTTTTTCAGACTTCAATTGTGTTTCTATCTGTCCTAGTATATACATATTTTGTATCATTGGTAAATAAACTAGAATCTATTTATTAACCACTTCCTGCAACAGGAGTTTTTGATTACATATTTTTTTTCTTCACCTTTAAGACCCATAACTTTTTTTTATTTTTCTATCTGTAAACCATATGAGGGCTTGTTTTCTGTAGGACAAGCTGTATGCTTTAATGGTTCCATTTACCATACCATGTAATGAACAGGAAGCCAAAAAAATAAAAAATCTGCGTGGGGTGAAAAACACAGCAATTTCTTCATTTTTGGGAGGTTTGTTTTTATGGAATTCACTGGGCAAAACAAATGACATGTTATCTATATTCTGCAGCTCATTTCATTACTTTAACCCTTTTTGACAGCCGGTCAATGAATTCTAAGTGGGGCGAAATGTGGAAAAAACCCTACTTGCACCATGTTTTGTTTTTACGGTATTAACTCATTGGTAGTACTTTTTACTTATAATTCCGCTGCATAGAACCTTACTGGCATCAGGATGTTTCGGGTATGTTCTGTGTCAGAAGGGGGTTAAAAAAAACTTTTTTTTGTTTTTAAGCTGCCATTTTCTGCGACCAGTAACATTTTTCATTTTTCCTTCTAAAGATTAGTGAGGGATCATTTTTTTGCAGGTTGGAGTGTTTTATTGGTACTATTTTGGCACGCATGCACCTTGGTCACTTTTATTAAATTTTTTTCCAAGGTGAAGCAACCAAAACAAACACAATTTTGGCATTTGGTATTTTTTATCTCTACAGTATTCACCAGGTGACATAAATCTTCAAATACTTTAATAGACAAGACTTCTATATGTTACAGCTACATCATGCATCGCTAAGCTGTTAAATCTTAGAGCATGTTCACATGGTGTATTGCAGCGTGCATTGTACACGCTGCAATACGCTGCATGTTTTAGAAGTACACGCTGTCCAATGCGTACTTCTAAAGCACAGGGGGGGACATGTCACTTCTCTCCCACGGCATACAATACTATCGTATTGTACGTCGGGAGAGACAGACGTAATTCATAGCTCTCTATGAGAGCTATGATTTACCGTAATTGCGTATTGCAATGAAATTACGCGCCAAAATACTCCCATAATTACGCCATGTGAACATACCCCAACAGTTAAACTGGCCTTATTACCCAATCAGAATTGCTGTGTATGGGGTAGGCTCAGTTAATAAACCCGTTCCATACTCCCTTATTGACCATATGTTACAGCTATATCATGCATTGGGAATGTGTTAAATCTAACAGTTAAAATGGCCTTGTTACCAAATCAGATCTTCGGTAATATTCAAGGGTTATAACGTAAAACAATTTTATCATCTATTCATAGAATAAATAATAAATGTATGACCACTTGCCCCCCCCACCCATGTTCTTTTTACCACATGACCACAGAATAAACTAGTAGACAGTATACATACTGCCACTCCATGTACAAATCTATAGGACTAACATAAACAGCACAGCGCAGAGATTGGTTGTTATGAGCACCAAGGTCATTTTTTGTGTTAGACAGTTTTGAGAAATGAGGCTCATACATTTTTATAAATGTATTAGTCATATCACAATTAATAATCACAGTAAAATGAATATTTCGTAATAAGGTTCAGCAACTAAAATTTTCAATAACTGAATTATTTTCAGTTAATATTAAATTTGTGTTTTCCTGTAGGAATATTAGGAATATATATATATTTTTGTAATAAAATATGATACAAGGCTTCATAATAAATAAAAAGAGAGCATCGGAACAAGGTTCAAAAGATGAAGTGCCGGTATTGAAAATGTCATTGATTTTACTTTAGTTCTATCAAGATACATTGACAGTGGAGGTCATACTATATATTGACTTTGGAATGTAGCTCAGTAACTTGTAACATCAATTACTTATTTGTGTTGGCCATAATTGAGCACAGTAGTTTTTCTTGAAAGTGAAAGGAAAAGTCATTGCCACCAATGATGAGGATAAGGTCACCTGGGAAAGAAATACTGTGTTGTGTCTAATCAAAAGAAATTAGTACGCACCTAAAACACTGATAATATCCCTGCAGAGAAATATTTCCACTTGAATTGCTGTTACATGCTCACACAATTTATATATTCAACGCACTGTAACTAAAATCATCTTAGCATGCAAATAGCTCTTTAATCCTTGAGATACAAATTAATTTCAATATTAATGCTTATTATATATTTAATGCACCATTTAAAAGTCATAGCAGGAAAGCAAAACATTTGGGTTTGTCAAAGCTAAAATTATAGAGGAATATAATCAGGATCTTTGAAATTCATTATAGCAGTATTGTATACAGTGATATCAAACCAATGAGGCTGCAGTCACACTTTTGTGGTAGATTTTGTGGCAGATTTTCATTCAGCTTTCAGGGCATGTTCACAAGGAGTTTTTTTTTTTTAAGTTGATTGAAGATTCTAATTCAGAACCTGCAGGAAAACCATGTGGAATCTGCCCATTATTTTCAATGGAAATTTTTTTTACGATGGGTGATTTTTTACGATGTGCATCTGAAATACAAAAAGTAAGAAAAAAAGTGATACATATGTTATGTACCTACTTTCACAATCCCGTTACATTGGGATGACCTAGACATCATTGAAATGGAGCTAATATATATGGAAAAAGGGTAACACAATCTAAAGCATACAAGTGGCGAAATCCAAAGGTTAACCCAAGATTCCTTCTGGGGATTCCAAAAGGGATTTTTCCAACAGAAAAATCTATTATTCGATCATCTCCCTAGAGCAAAAGCCAGGAATAGTTCCAGCTCAAAAGAAAAAGTATGAATGATAAATAAATATTGATCTAGAATCTCTCCTTTCTTATGTACCCACTTGTCGACTTGGTTCGACAAACTTCTTCAAAAGCTGCATGTTTGATTACAGCCAAAGGGTTCCTCCACACACTATGTTATCAGTGTTGTTAAAAAAAAGTAAAAAACAACAGAATATCAGGTTTTCTCTAGCTGCTTTTGGTGGGTTTTTCATCTTGAAACAGATTAAATCTACATTTTTTCTAGTGTTTTTACACCCTTTAGGCAAGCCTATAGAAAAAAAACAGAAAAGTCCTTCACCGAGAGCATGTTGCAACACTGACAACTGTCTGAGTCCAGCCTAAAAGACCTTTGAGATCAGGAATTGCTTTTGCTGAATTTTCTTGAAGAGCGGTGAAGGATTTAAAAAAAAAAATAAAAAAATCATTATGAAACTTTGACTGGACATGAAAAATTGTGCACACTGCATTTCCCCACATTGTCTTGCTGTGTCTCTTACTATTGTACAGCAGCATGAGCAGAGAATGTGTCTGCTAGTTATCAGGGGAAAAAGACTCTACTGGAAAGAAAGCTGAGATCCTTCTTTCAGGGAACCACTGACCACATACTCTGCTCAGCAAAATCAGCTGTGCCCTGCATGTTGTAGCAATTTTGTGACAGGAGAGAACATTTGCTAATTGTAGTACTAGTCAGCATGTGTTCTCTCTTTGTACAAGCACAGGCAGGGCAAGCCATGTGTAGTCGGGAAAACCTTTGTGAGTTTAAAAAAGCTTTAGGTGCCAATGTTTTTGAGACAAGCACCCCTTTGGTCGTGGCCTGCATCCCAAAGCCTTTAAAAAAAGAAAATTATTTCCCTTTAAAATAGCATAAACTGAGAACCAATAAAATCACCAAAACACAAAAAAACATTACCTCCTCATAACATCTAAATACCTCCATACTGTTACTAAATGATACCTCCACACCAAGAGCACACTTTCCCCACTTAGAAATGAATTACACCCCATTTGTTACTAAATAAAACCCATATACAAATTTCCAATATTCTTCTTAATACCATAAAATGTGATGGTTTTCCAGGTGTTTTGCAGACCATACAAGTTGTAACGGCTGGGAGGTGGACCCTCTGGACCACCGCAAGCGATGATAGCTAACCCACCCCGGGAACGGAATCAAAAGTACCCCCCGGTTTTCACGAGCCCCCGCAAAGCGGGATGGACTTGCTGCGGCGTGGGGGCTCCCAGGTCGCCCCCCTGGTGATTGTTGCGATGGCGGCCGAGGTGCGGGTGGTACAGAGTGTAGTCCGAGAATCGTAGTGTATGCGGGCAAAAGGTCAGGGCAGGGGCAATGGTTCTGGTGTGGATAGGAGGAAGGTCGGGAGGCGGCGGGGTTCGAAGTCGGAAAAAGTAGCAAGAGGTCTGGTACACGGTAGGGCGAGATAATTTAGGAAAGCTTTAGTAAGGCACGAGGCAACATAGATCCAGGAGGGGTGATTGTGGGGCGTGACCTTAAGTGGGGGAAGTCCCTGGAAATTACCCAATTATGGGGGGGGGCGGGCCTTTAAATCCCGGAACGACCCAGGGCAGCCTTAGGACACGGGCACCGCGCCTGGCGGCAGAGGGGTGGAGGACAAGAGCGGGGTCGGTGAGCCCCCGGGCTGGGGCGGACCCCGGGGCTGTCCGCGGCCAGCGGCGGCACCAGACCCTGGTGGGCGCCCGGGGGGGGGGGGGGGGGGGGGCCCCGCGGAACGAGGGCGGGGGTTTCCCGCGCAGTACCCCCCCTTGGGTTCCCCCTTTTTTAGGTAAAGGGAAAACTTACGGAAAAAGGTTGGGTTCAGGATTGGCTCGGTTCCAGGACCTCTTCGGGGGCCAAAAAAAAGCCCCCTCCAATTTAAAAGAAATAATCGCTTACATGACGATCTTAGTCTAAATGCCTTTACTTAAAGCTGGGGATTCTAGCAAGGGGACAGAGCAGCGTCCTGGGGAGAACCGGTTCAGGACAGGGCTTTGGAGGGAGACTTTAAAAGGGTTAGGAACCGGAGAGATGGAGGCAGGCGAGTTTATAGGACCCGGGTTAGTTGTCCAGAATTTAAGGGTCCAGAAAGCGGACCCAATTTATGCGGGGGATTTGAGGCGTATGATTTAGAAGAGAGCCAACTTTATCCCCTGGGGGAACGGGGGGGAAGGTTTCTCCTCTTGTCCCCGGGGTTTTTTAACGGGCTAAAGCCTGGATAAGGTTGTCGGGTCTCTCGCCAAATGACCCTGATACCCTAAAACCTGATTGCCCAGGGCGGGAAAATTTGGAGGGGGAAGCCAGGGGGGGGGAGGGCGGGGGTGCGACCATAGCCCACCAGGAAAAGGAAAAAGGCCAGTTGGTCGGAGCCCCGTTTATTATATGGAATGGGCCCCAAAAGGGCAGCAATTCGGACCAGTTTTGTCAGGACCAGTAGTGGCACACGAACAGACAAAAAACAGAGTGGGGCCCCCGAATGGCCCCAACCACTGCCCCTGCTTTTGGGGGGTGCCCAAACCCTTAAAGGTGGGCCCCAAACCAGAAGTAGGAGCTAATAAGTGGGGACACAGGACACAGAAAACAAAGGATAGAACAAAATAAAGAGGGGTAGAAGCCAGGTAAATACGGAGGGGCAGAAGTAAAATCATGAGAAAAAGAAAAGTCAGTAGAGAGCGGGTCGAATCCCGGTCGGGCGCAGCATAAAAAATCACTAGCGGAGGGAGTAGTGCACAGCAGGGTCAGTACCGAAAGTAATAAGAAGGCAACATACAATTGCAAAAAGCCCTTTTATAGCAGGCAAAGAGGGAAGAGAAGTGATCTTTAAATGGGGAACCCAAATAGGTCATGGGGTAAAAAGAAAAACCAGCCCGGATGGAACAGAAGGTTGTCAATAAAAAGGAGAAAAAAAAATTTAAAACTAAAAAAGGTGCTGGAGGATTCCGGGCCCGGGGGTTGGCCAAAAAATCAATAAAGAAAAACAGTGAGGAGGAACACAGTTCACATAGTGAATACAATTCCAAGCTAAGGAAAACCCAGGGTTTTTTGCAACGGCCCGGCGGTGGCGACCCCCCCAAAGCTGAGGCTCTGTCGGCATGATCTGACAGTTGTCCGTCGCCCCGGACCGAAGTGCCGTAGATACCCCCCCAAGATTGGTCCCCCTGCCATTTGTTGGGGAGATATGGAAGAAAAAATCTAGCTTGATTTGAAACCGGGAAAACGGGCACGCCAGAATTTAGGAAAAATTGGACCCCTGGGTCGGAGCGATAGGGTGGTAGCCCATGAGACAAAGATGTGATGGAAAGTACCTGCCTTGGGGAGCAGAAAGGAGCCCAGGGAAAGCGGCACAAAGTGGGACATTTTAAAAATCGGTCAGGACCACAAGATGCCGGTTTTTCCCCAAAAAGGGGGAAAGGTCTGAAAAGTCATGCCAGTGTGTCCTGGAGATTTCTGGAACTGGCAGAGGGATAAGAGCCCCGCGGGCCTATGGGAGGGACCTTGTTTTGGGCAATGTGGTGCAGGAAAGAACGAAGCCCTTTGAGTCTTGGAGCGGGGTTTGGCCCCAGTAGTGTAGCGAGATGGGCGTAGGTTTTTCCAAAACCCGGGGGTGGCCGGCCCAAAGAAGAGAGTTGCCCCCAAACCCAGAATCCCCCTTGAGGCGGGACGGAGTAGGGTTCTCCCGCAGGAAACTTTTCCGGAGATCCAAAGGAGCGCATAAACCCCGGTGGGGATTATGATGGCTGTGACCCCAGTTCCCCCCCGGTGTGTAGAGCACGGGGAAGGAGGGCGCCCGCCTTGTTTTTTCTCAGCCGGACGGAAGTGTACTTGAAATCAAAGCACGAGAAGAACCAAAAAAACCATCGGGTGGGAGGGTTCAAAGTTGAGTGTCTGGAGGTATTGGGATTTTTTTTGGTCTGTGAAGACGCAAACGGGTCCCGAGCTCCCCCCCAAAGATGTCCCCCATCTTCCGGGGGAAATTTTATGGCCAACAGTTCCCGGTTCCAAGGGCGTAATTCTTTTCTGCCGAGGAGGGTCTTTGAAAAAAAAACACATGTGACGGTCTTGCCTTTAGGCCCTTTTGGGTAGGACGCCCGGTCCCCAAGGGAAAGGCATCCACCCCTCGTAAGGGTTTTTCTGGATCGGCCCGGACCAAAATAGGGGGTGAGGAGAAAACTTCTTTAGACTGGAGAATCTTTTCGGCCCACGGGGCCCCAACATCTCGGGTTAGATTCTTACGGGTGAGAGCCACGATGGGAGCCCCCGGTAGAGAAGAGGGGAATGAACTGCCGGTTGTAGTTGGCGAATCCTAGGGAAAGTTCAATCGCCCGGAGACCACAGGTGTGGCCACTGCGGTCCGGAGAGTTTTTGGGTCCCCTGAGACCTCGTCGGAAACATGTACCAAGGAAAAGGAAGGTGGCCCGGTGGAACCGACACTTTACCAGCTTGGCATACAGTCGATTCCCCCCAGGCGTCGCAGTCCTGGCGTACTTGTACCCCAGGGTCTGGTTGTCAGGGGAAAAAATCAGGATGTGTCCAAATTTCAATGACGGGGTGTACGCAAGTCCCCGAAACAGGGGTTGAAAATCCTGAAAAAGGCTGGGATTGATAGCCCGGGAAAAGGCATCATGAGATACTCAAAATGCCCGTCCCCTGTGTTGAAAGGGGGTTTTTCCCCACCCCCCCCCCCCCCCCCCCCCCCCCCCCCCCCCTTTCCCCCTTCCTTTCTTTTTTCCCCCCCCGTAGGGCTAAATTTGTAAAGACCTTGGCTCCCCCAAGGAGGGACAAAAAGCTCAGAGTCAGGGGGGTAGAGGGTAGCGGTTTTCACCTGATCTTGTTTAGCCCTCTTAGTCAATACCCGGGCGAATGAACGTCTTTTTTCTGGACGTAGAAGAAACCAGCCCCCGCGGGCGGGAAAGACTTGCGTTAAAACCCTTCGCAAAATTTTTCCTGGATATAGGCCGCATGGTGGGTTGGGCCAGACAGAGGGTTTTGACCTACTCCGAGGAGGATGGTTCCCGGGAAAGGGGGTCGATGGGCAGTCATTTGGCGAGGGGTGGTAGCCTTCGCTGTTTTCCGAGAAACATTCCAAAATCCTGGTATCCGATGGCGACCTTTGCAGGATTTTAGTGACTGGGAGAGGCGTTTGGACACCCGGGCGAGGGCCCCCCCCAAACAGAGTTTCCGGCACTCCGTTCCCCACGCAGGACTTCCTGTCTTCCAATCAGTGCGGGGCGTGACGTTTCAGCCCGGGGGACCCCAAAAGGATCGCCGAAGACACGCGGGGAGGAAAGAAAGGAGATCTTCTCCGTGTGGAGGACCCCTCATGAAGGGTCACCGGCGGGGAAAGAAAAAGAATGGGCATGAGAAGCTCCCCCCTGCGGTGAGATAACCAAGGGCCTTCCAGGCGGGTTTTTGGCAAAAACGGGTAGGTGACACCAGGGAGGCGTTAATAAAGTTTTCCGGGAGAGGGAGTCCAGGGGAGGGCCGGACGATTTTTTTTACAAAGGGTCCGTCGTTACTTGTACCGGCAAAACAGTCGTGGGAGGAAGACTGAGCCTAGGGACGCCTCTCCGCCACCTAGGTCGGCATTTCCCCACGCTGGGAGCTGCGGACAAAACCCACGGAAATGGTCCCAATGGCGCAGAGAGACAAAAGGTTTTCCATCCGGCGGCGGGGGGCCGCTCCTCCTCCGACAAGTGGGCCCCGGGCCACCGCAGGGTTCCTTGTAGCGAACTGTGTAGAGGAGCGGAAAAGGCCTTTGGGAAAGGGAGCCCAAAGGGGTAGACGGCGGGCTGGGCCCAAATCCGCTCTTGGCGGGGCTCTGCTGTTCTCCGTGAAAACCCACGTCAATGGGGTAGCCAGATGGTAAGTTGCCAAAGAGAAGGAAGGTTTTCTTGCCGCCAAGTGGTTTTTATTTGCTTGAAGACCCTTTTTTAAGTGGCGCAGAGAGCGGCATGTTCCATGACAGTCGGAGGCTAGGGGGCGGAAATGGACCGCATCTCCCCTTTTTTTTTCAAAAGGGATCCCCCGGCGTAGGTTTAGTAGCGTGTCTCCCCCGAAAGATGCTCACCAGGCTCCCTTCAAAAAGTTTTCGGAATTCAGTGAGGAAACTTGTAGGTCTGGGCCACAGGGTCGTTCGGTCCAAGGGGGGTCGCCCAGGCCAGGGGCCTTTTCCGGATAGCAGGGGTACCACGAACGCCACCTTCGCTCTTTCAGTGGGGGGAAATGACGGCCATCAGCTCACGTGTTGGGGGAATGCGTAATAAACCTTGCAGGGCTTTGAGTCCCGTAAAAACTTGGGAGGGGGAGGAAGACGAAGCTTCGGACCCCCGTTGCCCGGGACGGCCAAAGGGATGGAAAAACCCCTGGTGAAAAGGGGAGGTTGCTGCTGCTGGGAGGCAGGAATTGGCGCAAACAGCGGGCAGTGCCCCAAATTTCTGTGCTGTTGTGCGATCTGCTGCGATGTTGGGAGACAAGTTCGTGAGTCGCTAGCTTGGCAAGGGCCCTTGGCGGGGTCCAGGCTGGAAATTAACTGTAACAGTGGGAGGTGGACCCCCTTTGGCCCCCGCAAGCGATGATAGCTAGCCACTGACTTGTTGCGATGGCGGGCCCGGGGGAGCCGGGGTACAAAATCGTAGTCCGAGAACGTAGTCATGGGCAGGCAGAAGGTCAGGGAGGCGGCAAGGTTCGTGGTCGTGGGTAGGCGGAAGGTCAGGGGAGGGGCAGAGGTCCGGAGTCGAGAAGTTGGAAGAGGTCTGGTTTTCACGGTTTGGGGAGGGAATAACTTTGGGAAACGCTTTAGCTAAGGCCCAGGAACATAGTCCCGAGGGGGTGATTTTGGGAATGCCCTTAAATAGGGGAAGCGCCTGGCAATTAGCCAATTATCGGGGCGGGCTCTTTAAATCCTCGAGAACGAGCGCGCGACCTTGGAAGGGCACGCGCGCCCCGGCCCGGGGAGGGCGCGGCGGCACAAGGCAGGGTAGGTGGTCCCCAGGCGCGGGGGCCCCCCGGGCCCTCCCGGGCCGCAGCGGGGACCCGCCCCGGTGGGCGCCCCGGGGGGGGGCCAGGGTGTGCCCGCGGCCCGCGGGCCGAGGAGCGGAAGGTACCGCGACACAAGTCATTATGGTACAGTTACATCCAGTGACTAACAGTTGATGTCTTCTCTGACTGAAGTCATTCATGTTCTCTTTTTTTTTTCCCTTTGACCCGACCCAAAACAATCATTGCCCCCCATTTTCCACCCGAAACCCCTAATATCCTTTTTAATAATATCATCCTTCTGCTTTTACCAGCACTGTGCAATTCAGCTTTCCTTGGTGCCCTTATAATTATAGGTGCTCCTGCAAACATAGTCTCAAACAGTAAATACCACAGATGGTAATAATGCTTCAAACAATAGTGATTTTTATGCCCTGCATAGTACCTTCCTTTGTGTTTAACACAGTAATAAGGTTTCTTTAGCAGTATCAGAATAGTAATGGCATCCCCTTAGTGCTACCACATACTTTAGTAATAGCGCCCCCTTACTGCTCCTAAACTTTCATAGTGCCCCTTTAGCACTCTCCTCACAGCAATAGTTCCCCTAATTGTACTAGTGCTTAAAGTGCTGCTTTCGGCGTCTACACACAGTATGGCCTGATTTGAAGAGAAAAGGGGAAGGAAAACATTCCAATCACAAAAGATGACACCTGTGAGTCACTGCATTTAATTGTTTATTCTGACTAAGCAAAAAAAAAAAAAACAGTGGAAAACCAGTTGGTAAATTGGAACTAAAACCATGATACCATAAACGGAGTATGCTGGAAGATGATATGCTACCATACATAATCTTTCTACAGATCATTTTAATCAATACAGTATGGATCACACAGTCAGAGGACAGAATTAAATTCAGTTACTCAAAGGTGACATCTTCTGAAAGTGTCAGAAGTTATTTTCTTTTCCTTTTCTTCTCCAGTCAGCTCTGACCATAAACATGACACTCTTGGCCAAGACATGTCTTTGTAGGAATAAGAACCACCAAGAAATCTTTTCAGCAGAATATTGCTATCTATAGCAACACAAATTATTCAGTCTAAAGTGCCATATCATGTCTAACATCATTACTGTGCCCCACTAACAGATATTGTACCACACAAACAATAATAAAACATGTGCCATAGATATTTACTGGCCAGCTTTATGTGCCTTCAAATTTATACTGAGCAGGCCAGACTCCCAAATCAATTGAGACTCCAGAACAGATGCCAAAATTGTTTAAGACCTCATCCCAAACCACTTTGTAAATTCAGACTCCAAACTAAACTCCAAACTTAATTGATTCAGATCAACAGCAGGACAAAAAGTTGTTGAATATGCACACAGAGTACACTTTAATTTTTTTTTCTAAAATTAGACTTTTGTTTAACTACAATACCTATTAGACTCTGCCATCATTATCACCTCTCTATACATAGTGTGGGGACTAGCGGTCACAGAGGTAGGCACAAACGGGATGGTTGCAACCAAAAATATAGGGTTTTATTTGTGAAGCAAAACAAAACAGCAAAACAAACAGGCAGTCTTATGTCATAGGATTACGTCAGCCGTTAAACATGCAGCACAAAACATAATAGATATTTCCAGTATCAAAAAGGCACACATGTTATACTCCACCGTGTGGCAGGTAAAGTCTCTGGAAAGCAGACCTCCTCGGTCTAGTTCAGTGGTCTGTAGCAGGCTCCTTCCTGCTCAGCACCGTCTGGAGAAATGACTCCTGATACCAATCAGTCCCAGGTTGACTCTCTCACCTGGTCTCTTCCTGCACAGGCTTTAAAGGCCCAGGAATACTGGTAAAGCCTGGACCAGAGGGGTGAACGGCCTCCCACCCACACTACAGCCGTTCAGAAAAAGCAGCCCAATAAAGCTGCACAGCAGCTATACTAAACTACACAAACATAAGTAACCTATGGTTACTTATCTATACTGCTGACTTTTCCCCACCAAGGTCCGGTCGCTTGGTGGCCCCGCTAGGCAGTTCTCTTGCTGCCATTCTGCCGTTGTGGAAAGACCGGGCTGTCCCACTGGACCGGCCTCTCTGAAATCCCTGGAACTTCCCTACTGTTTGCAGCATAATCCTAGGGACATACTTTCCATCCACTATCTTTCCTGCTGGTTGCTTACAATAGTTTATATTTTTTTTTGTTTTTTTTTAAGTGAAGCACAATCTACTGGAATATTTTGTGTCAAAAATAACAGAACTTAAATAGAAACAAGAAGTCTCCCCATTCCTAGCCCAAAAAGTACATAAGGAGTTATTGTGATCCTTTAAAATATAGACCAGTCATACCATCATTAAGAACTGAAGCCTTGAAACTAATGGGAACATTTTTTTTTTTCATGCAAGCTCTTCGAGGCTATCTCTTTAGATACCCACAGGTCAATAGTGGACACTTTTTTATGGTACCTTAATACAAGTCCCAGTAAAAATATGATGACAAGTTTTTTGTCTTTGTATCCCCTCTTTCTGTACTCTCCATCTACTTATCCTCATGCCAATCACCTTACTGTATGTTAATTCATGACAAACCATTTTGCTATTTCTGTATGCAATACAATCCAACTCTCAAGCCTTCTGTCTTAAAGTTATGTTTGAGTCAGACTTTTTGTACTTTCGGTGCCATGCCAAATCATGTAATTTTTATCAATTTGATATCTGTCCTTGCTGTTTCAATCCATATCCACTCCTGAAATATTTCTTTCTTTCTTGACTGTTGTAACAGATCATTATCTGGTTTCTTGTAACTAAATGTAGCCTTTTTCTGTTCCTTGTGATTTGATGAGCCAGTTTCGTTCTCAGGATTAGGCCAAACATCATGCTGGAGAACTGGTAGGCATAGTCTGCACATTTATTGTCAATAGCTGCAAGCAAAGCTATTGTCTCCTGCCAAAATTGTGCGCTGATTGGGTCTACTCTTCTAGTTTTACCAGCAATGTAATATGACCATTAACCCCGTAATGACCGCCCGCCTTCTTTTGACGGCGGACATTTCGGGTTGTTCATCTGCAGCGATGCAGTGACATTATTACAGTACTTCACAGTCCTGTTCCCAGCACAGCTTCTGCAAACGCCGGAAAGCAGGGGAAATGTCTGCTCCCCGGTGCTTAACCCTTTGATTGCTGTGGTTCGTAACTGCAGCATAATCAAAGGGCTTTCCCCTGCTTTGTCAGGTGATTGGGACTCTGGTGACCCATGGCTGTGTGCTGCCCTGATTGCTGCCTAACACAGATTATATTGTATCAGCATATATGAATAGGCTAAAGCATTTCTAAGTGTAAAAAAAAAATTGTAAAACAGTTATTCCTTCATAGGATTTAAAAAAAAGTAAAAAAAAAATAAATAAAAAGTGTATAAAAAATTTAATAAAATAAATAATCAAATACAAATAAATATTTAATAAAAAATAATTGTGCATATATTACACACAAAAAAAAAAAAAAACCTACACATATTAGGTATCTACAAGACCATAATAACCTGTAGAATTTATCTAACAAGTTATTAAGTGTAAAATGTGAATGGTGTAAAAGCAAAATGAAAAAAACAAAAATTGAAAAAAAATTGAAATTCTGTCTTAACCTATTCCCACCAAAAGTACAACTTTTCCTAAATAAAACAAGGCCTCATACAACTGCATCATTGAAAAAATAAAAAAGTTACGACAGTTGAAAAGCAAGGAGTTAAAAACTAAAAAAATGTGCTGATCATTAACTACTTTTCAGGTGTTCGGCTTAAGGGGTTAAAGGGATTGTACACTTTGTTTTATTTATTTTTGGGGTTCTGGCGGTTTGGGGAAAAAATTGAAATAACCTCCCCTCTCACCTCATATCCAGCGCTGCTGCTATCCTCCCTCTTCACTGGTTTAATTCTGATTGGAATCACTGCTGCAGCAGCTGATTGGCTAAAGCAGTCACATGCCATTGTCTGATTTCGGAGCATTACCTTCTGAGAATGAAGTACTGATGGGAAGGTCACATGCCACTGCATGTGACCTTCCCATGATGTTATCCTATTCATAAGAATACTGGTGAAGGGGGATAACAATGGTAGAGTTTAATCCAAAGTGAGAGTGGAAGTGAACATAAGTTGTTTATTCTTTTTTTCCTAGGGCCATTAGAATCTTAAATATAAAGGAACAAAACTCCTCTAACAATCAGATTGCAAACCGCTATCACATGCTGTACTGCTGCAGTGACAGTCACCAAGAAGCAACTCCATAAAGCCCTACCCTTATTGCAATACTAATAATTTTACAGTTAAACTTTCCACAATGATACTTTTGTAAGAAGTTATTACTTAGGTGATGGGCATGTTTATGTTTATCTGTTTGTAATTTTAAAATAAGAACACATAAAGGCCAAATTCACATCTAGTTTGGAGTTCCTGTCAGGAGCCTACATTACAGATTGTGGCACAAATAATGGAAAATATAATGCAGCATGTAGTTAGCACTATTTTTTCTGTTCAAAAGACACCATGATGGAAACTCGACAGATGCCACTATCGTCAATGGGGCTGTCAGGCATAGTTGGTGTAAACCAAGTTTAAGGATTATAAAACATTGCAATAAAATTTTATATATAAACTGTACTTTCATAGTTTAGTTGATAAAAACTCATAGGGTATATATAGAGGTTCCGAAGGTCATGTTAATGTCATACTGGATAACTACACTACAATAATTAGTGGTATTTTTCAAATGTATCATAGAACTCAAATGTTCTAGAGCAGTGTTAACTAACATGAGGCTACAACTTAAATGTTCTTTAGCAGTGTTGAGTCCTAAGAAAACAAAATTTAATTTGTGTTATTTTTTGTTTTTTATTAATTTTTATGCTAGGGCTATTTTGTAGAAAAGGGGGCCCTTGCAACAAGTAAAATGGTGCACTGCTGCTCATCATTTTAACAAAGTTTTTCCTGATAATTTTAAGAACACATGTACATACTATATGTCCTTTGTACCCAAACAGTTGTACCAACATACTGCCATACAATGCAATGCCAAAGAATACTTCCACTTCCATACAATGCCCACTAACTACACAGTCATTTGGAGCCCAGATATTACTGTCATATATTGTTTAAATGATACCTCTATACACCATCCATATAATACTGTTTAGTGCCCCTATTACGCTGTTAGATATTTATTATTCAATACTACCATTAAATGTCCAAATATACTGTAAATGCTATTAAAGGGGTTGTCTCGCTACAATGATTGGGTTTTAATTAAAAGATCTTTAAAAAAACAAGCAGCTTTGCAATATATGTTCATTACAAATGTCCTACTGATTTTAAGTTATCCCTGGTAGTAGGAGTGCTTTAGCTCCTGAAATCACTATAGCAGCCGACCTGTTGATCTTTATCTCACTGGCTGTCAGTGCTGATGACTCATCTGTTTCTGAGCACAGAGCCCCTCCCACACAGTATGCTTCTATAGGGAAGGGAGGGGGAGGGCTCTGGCTTCTGTGTCTGTGTGGATTAACCCTGTGTGTGCCTGCTCCCTACACAGATTGAGGAGAGCAGAGGTAAGGCTGATCTGTGGTCAGTACGATGTGACAGCAGTGAAGTGTGTTACTATAATCATGATGTGTCTGTGGAGCTCTGACTATACTAATAGAACAGATCAGGGGGGCATGTGAACGGTTCATGCTCTGCTGCATTAGTGACACATCCGGAGTATAGTAACACACTGCACAGCTGCACTGTGTCTGTTCTGAGAGGGTTTGTGTGTTGTTGCTTGAGATGGAGATTTGTATGCTAAGCAAGGGGTATAGGAACACTTGCATCCCCCCTGCTCTGCTATTAGCATACACAGCTTCACAGACCTCTCCACACTCATAGATCAGCCCTCTCCCTGCTGTCTCCTGACTCTGTGGAACTGACAGTGCAGCTGATTCAGCAGTAAGCAGCAGATCTAGGCAGGCACACACTGGGTTACCCTGGCAGCAAACCCCCTCGCCCTCCCCCTGCTGTATAGAAGTTACTGCAGTCCTAGGAGGAGAGCTGTCTGTGTGCTGAGGGGAGGAGGGAAGGGGAGGAGAAGAGGCAGACAAGAAGCACACCCTGAATTCATACATAGGATTTTTGAAGTAGGCTGAAAGCCTGTAGTGAGACAACTCCTTTAAGTTTCCAAATACAAACAGACAAACATAGTGATGGAATGAGTAGTAAAATCATTTGTGTTGTATAGCATTGAAAGGATACTTGTTATCTACTACTCCAGACTCCCATGATGCCCTGTAACAGGAACTTGAATAAGGTCTTGAATTTCCTTCAGCTTCCTTTCCAAACTGCTTATGTGCATCAGACAAATCAGGGAAGAAAAGACAGAGATGTATTTTTACCAGACACACAGTTCTCTCTTTTGTCAGCTTAGAGTAAATTGGCCTGACTACTGGAATTGACAATAGAGTGAAATGTTTTACAAGTCTATCCTCAGGTTGCTCCTGAATGGGATTTTTTTTTTGTTTTAGGTTAATGAATTTTGTTTTTTTTATGTAGAAAATGTATTTCACACATAACTGGAATACTACTTTAGACAGGCATCTTGTTAACAACGTGTCTCAAGGATGATTTTAAATCTAATTGCTACTATAGGCTGCAGACAAATTGTTTAGTTTAACCCCTTAAGCACCAGGCCTGAAAAGGCCTTAATAGCCAGCTAAATTTTTTGAATTTTTGCCTCGCTGCATTTTAACAATCACTTTATTTTTTCAATGATGCAGGAGAACCTGTTTTATGTGGAAGAAGTTGTATTTTTGGGGGGACAGTTTGCATTTATATAAAAATTTCTGCTTAAGTTTTTTTGCAGTGAGAACATAAAAAAAAAACTTTTTTGCATTTATTTTTTAATACTTTTTTACACTATTCCCATTTCACGATAAATAATCAGTAAGATTAATTCTACAGTTAATTACGGTCATATGGTACCTAATATGTTTATAGTTTTATTTGTGTGTAATGTATGCAGAATATTTTCTATGAAATATTTTTTTTTCCACACTTTTTATGTCTTAAAACTTTAAGGGATAACTATTGTACACTTTTTTTGCACTTAGTAATGTATTAATATACTTCTATATGTAGAAGAGTGAAGAAATCAGGCGATACCTTCTTCAGGCTAACTAGTATATTTGATGGTGAGCTTTCAAGAATACTAGCTCTATTCTTCAGATATGATGTTATACAAGAAACTAAAAATGTACATACTTTTTATACGCAATAGACATGGATCTTCAAAGAAACTTAGAATCTTTAAAAATAACAAAATGCAATAAGTAAGAAGGCCCATTTACAACGGGTCAAGGAATAAACAAATCTGGAAACTTGGAGGCGTAACGGGAGTGATCAGTATTCTTACTGTTATCTGGTATGCTATCAGGTGTGATTTGTGACCCGCATAGTGTGACATGAAGCTGGAATGAATGTTAAGTCCATTTTGCAGAGTTTAACTTTTTTGCATTAACTTATATTCCCATTCCTTCCTCTCCTGTTGTGTCTTAAAATGTTCCATTAAGACCATAACCTGCAAATCTTCAATACGGTGGTCTTCTCTGGAGAAAATTGCGGCCACCGGGAGATCTGTTCTGCTGTTATTAATGGTGAATCTGTGTGACTTCATGAGCTGACTGAGTCTCTGCCCTGTTTCCCCCACATAGAGGCCTGTGGTGGGACTTTGCACACACATAATCAGGTACACCACGTTGGAAGACCTGCAGGAAAATGTACCACTGATTCTGTGCACCTGCTGTCACTGTGGGACAGGTACACTATCAGCAGTGTGGATGTGCCTGCAGGTCTTGCACCTGTTCTGCAGGCAGGGTGAGGTGCCATTTTCCTATATGCTAATTCAGCATATAGGTCCCCAGGGCTGACTGCATAATTATTACCCAGGCTCCAAAGGATTAAACGGTAGGGATTGAAAGCTTCCCCTGGTCCCTGCCATTCACAGAGACTGCTTTAGGAACAGAGCTGTTTACTACAGCTCAGTTCCTAGCACAGTTGGTAGTTTTATGACGACATATAACAATAAACTCCTATCCATATTGCTAGTGTTTATATTTTCTTATAATAAATTTGCTGCTAAGTATTGAGTAAGATTTTCTTCTTAATGAAAATAAATGCAAATAAATGTTGCATGTAAGCAACACTTTATTATGATCATGATCAATTAGCAGAGTGATTGTGTTACTGTGTATATTTGTGAAATGCAATGTAGCATATCATTATAACAGTACAGTGTACCATATTGTTTCCTACAGCCTCCGTTGCATCAACTTGTAATGATCCTGGAATTCCTCAAAATGGCACCAGATATGGAGACAGCAGAGAACCTGGAGATACTGTAAATTTTCAATGTGATCCAGGATATCAGCTCCAAGGACAACCTAAGATTACATGTGTGCAGCTAAATAACAGATTCTTTTGGCAGCCAGACCCACCAACCTGTATAGGTAAAACTATTCTAATTTTTATTATATACTTGTTTAACTTCTACAGACATGTCTCCATACAGCAGACATTTTAATCACAAATTGTGGGGTATTTCAAGGTAGGCAATATCCCTAAATTGTCAGAAACACTCCTTTTAATGTATATTAATACAAACCCCATCCCTTTTTGGCACTTTTTACAGGACTGTCCTAACAAAATTGGGACTGTTGATAGAAGATAAAGCAAATTTGTCAGGGGATTATGCTACCATATCTGAAAACAGGATGTGATAGAGGGAGAGAAGCTGAGTTATGTGATGTATAGGTCTGTATGACTTGGAGCTGGATTTCTGAGTAAAAAACAAAAAAATTGGACTCCTTCATTAACAGTGAGAATTCTGCTTACCTCACCCATATTGAGTGATTGACAGCTTTACCTGCATCAGTGTGTGTACAGAGTAAACTGTCAATCACTGTGTGTGGGTGGAGTAAGCAAGACTTTCACTTCCAGTTTTGTTTTTTTTCAGCTTTTTACTCAGAAAACCTGCTCCAAATTCTATAAACCTATATATGACAGAGCTCAGCTTCTCTCCTCTATCCCATCCTGCTCTTATATATCCCAGAGCTCAGCTTCTCTCCTCTATCACATCCTGCTCTTATATATCACAGAGCTTAGCTTCTCTCCCTCTATCACATCCTTCTCATATATCACAGAGCACAGCTTCTCTCCTCTATCACATTCTGCTGTTATATATCACAGAGCTCAGCTACTCTCCCTCTATCACATCCTGCTCTTATATATCCCAGAACTCAGCTTCTCTCTCTCTATCACATTCTGCTCTTAAATATTCCGGAGCTCTGCTTCCCTCCTCTGTCCCATCCTCTCTTATATATCACAGAGCTCAGCTTCTCTCCTCTATCACATTCTGCACTTATATATCACAGAGCTCAGCTTCACTCCTCTATCACATCCTGCTCTTATATATCACAGAGCTCCGCTTCTCTCCTCTATCACATCCTGCTCTTATATATCACAGAGCTCAGCTTCTCTCCTCTATCACATCCTGTTCTTATATATCACAGAGATAAGCTTCTCCCCCTCTATCACATCCTGTTCTTATATATCACAGAGCTCAGCTTCTCTCCCTCTATCACATCCTGCTCTTATATATCACAGAGCTCAGGTTCTCTCTGTCTATCACATTCTGCTCTTATATATTCCAGAGCTCAGCTTCTCTCCCTCTATCACATTCTGCTCTTATATATAACAGAGCTCAGGTTCTCTCCTCTATCACATCCTGCTCTTATATATCACAGAGCTCAGCTTCTCCCCCTCTATCACATCCTGCTTTCAAATAGGGTAGCATAAGTCATCTGACAGGTTCCCTTTAAAGCAATAACACAGACATCCATGGTTTACAGGCTGTATTTTTCAATAAAAATCTAAGATTATTTTAAAATAAAGACCACAATAAACTGTGTTCCATACATATTAACCCTATCCTGACAATGGACGTATGCATACGCCCTAGCGGGAAGTGACTTCCTGCAAATGGACGTATGCATACGTCCTGGCGATCGCACGGGCTTGTGGGCAAGCCGCGCACGATCGCGACATGGAACCAGTGGTAAATTACCGCTGGCTTCATGCCGCATCACCCCCGCCCAGAGTGAGCTCTGGCCGCGGGTGATTAACGCTTCATTACCGCAATCTGTCATGGTTGCGATAATGAAACCACAGGCAGGAGGAGTGAGCTCCTGCTGCCTGCGATCCGGCGCAGCGAGCGGTGCAGATGCCGCTCGCTGGTCTCTTACCCGACTCCCCGGATGCTTTCTGAAAGCATCCAGGTAGTCTGGTGACATCACCATGCCCACAGTGCATTCTGGGCATGGTGTCAGTAGTTACCATGGCGACCTGTACACAGCAGTAACACTGTGTACAGGTATCCTATTCTAACAGCAATCTAATGATTGCTTTTCCCCAGTGGGGATTTGCTTTTTACAAATCCCCTCTGGGGAAAAGTAAAAAAAAATTGAAAAGTATAAAAAAAAAGTAAAAAAAGTAAAAACAAAAAACACAAAAAATAAAATTAAAAAACACTACACCCCCTTTTCCCCCCATTACAAAGCCAACGCCCCAAAAAAGATAAAAAATAAATAAAGTACCCCCTATTTTTGGGATTGCCGCGTGCGTAAGACCCACCAATTTTAAAACTTACGTTAATTAACCCAAACGGGAATGGTTTTTTTACACCTGCAGCCTAAAATTGGGAAAAAAAACGATCAAAAACTCGATAAATCCAAAATTGACCAAAAAACAACGTCAGTTATCCACCAAAAAAAAATCCAAACGACTTGAAACGGGAAAAAAAAAAAAGTTTTTGGGGCCCCAGCGATGCATAAATATTTTTTAAACAAAAAAAAAAACTTAAAAAAAAAAAAAATGTTTTTCAAAATTTTAAAAAAAAAATATTGTAGGGAAACAGCTCAAAAGGGGGGTACAGAGAAAAAATCGCGACTTCCCTTTTGAATGGGGTTTATTGCCAGAAAGGTACACCAAAAGGAAAACAACGTAGTGGCCTTAGGAAAACAAAACAGCAAGCCGTGTGTAAACTCACGTCCCCCGGTTTTTTTACAGGATCCAGTCTCAAAGGGATTTTGGCAGGCAGCCTGCTGTAGAACTCTTCCGACTCTCACACTGTCAAACCCTTTGACAGAAAACCCCGTTCACCTGACTTGCCAGGTTTATATTTAAAGGGTGAAAACAAAACCAGGCCTGGGCCTGGACATGGGAGTAGCCAAACCCCAAACCCCTCTTTTGGCTACTCCCCGTAAAAAGCGTCCCATTAACTCATAGCATTATACTAAATGTATGGAACGTGTGTCAGTGGCCCTAC